>JAMKCH010034070.1:0-14813 GCA_023653785.1 Ophioderma brevispina | reverse complement strand
ACAAACGACGCTTATTTGGGACACCACTACCATCAGTGTACTGTTAATATAACGCCTGCCTATCTGGGCACGACCACCCTAAATGCCCGGCGTGCAATCACTATATCTCTAGTGGCACGACCACCCTGCCAATGCATTGCGTGTACGGAGCGAGGTCTCTGGGCAAGACCATTTTCAAGGCCCGGCGAGTGACGCTATTTATAAGGCCGACCCCATCCATCACTGCCTCGGCTTGTATGGCGCGGCTGTCTCTGGCCACGACCATTTTCAATGCCCGGCAAGTGACGCTATCTCTAGGACAGACCATAGTTTCAATGCCCTTGGTGTATGGCCTGATTTCTCTGGGCACGACCATTTTCAATGCCCGGCGAGTTGACGCTACTCTATAGGCACGACAATTTTCAATGCCTCGGTGTATTGGCGCGCGTCTCTGGCACGACCATTTTCAATACCCGGCGAGTAACGCTATCCCTAGGCACGACCACCCTCATGAATCGGTGTATGATGGCGCGGCTGTTCTGGGCACGACCATTTTCAATGCCGGCGAGTGACGATATCTATAGGCACGACAACCCCAATGCCTCTGGATATGGCGCCATTTCTGTAACCATACTCGCGCCGCGGAGGGTCAGTGTTTTACCAGACTTAACATAAGGGGAACATTTACTTATTTAGTTAGAAACATGAGAGTGGTGTAAAAATAACCCATTCATCCCTTACCATACCTTAAATAAAACATCTGCAGTGCGCATTCCATACTACTGCGCGGGACTGATCGATCGAGTACACTCTCACACTAAATCAACATAAAAAATAACTTCCTAATATCATCTTCACAATGATTCTAAAACCCAATTTATAATTTAAAAGAAATAATAATAATAAAACATCAATGATATGGAATCCTAAAACAAGCGGCCGTGTATGCAGCATATGCATGCAACACAACTACAGCCAACAACAATCATGCACGACAGTGATGCTGGTGGATTGCGCAATCGCAATGGCGGCACCGACTAAATTTTTGGGTCAATTTCAAAACGACGGTCAGACAGAATCTATCACCCTTGCTCGACATGATATATAAGACGTACAAAGTTGACAGTTACAGATTTTAATCACAATCACCTCTAGAACATGGTGGGATGCTTCATATAATTGCGAACAATGACAAAAGGTGAATTTGAGCTGTAGTTGGGTCAAGATTGAAGCAATACTTCACCACTGTGACAATTTCATGCACAAAATTGACTGAATTTTTACATCTCGCTAAAAACGTCTCGAAATCTGCAAAAATATCGTCCAAGATTTGACCTACAACATCCGTGACACTTTATAACCTAAAATCACTGAGTATACTTGCGAACTGGTAGTTAAACTCGGAACACTGAGAAAGTTGCCACGTTAGAAAATTCAGTGAGTGAGCGTACTTACATGAACTGTTGGTAAATGAAAACCGAGGGCCCAGCGCGCGGCGTATATGATGCCTGGAGGGGTCGTCGTAATTGATCAAATTTACAGATCCCAACAGACATCACGGCGCCAACGGGTGACGTCACATTCATTCACAACTTCAGGCGTAGTAAAATCAGAGGGGATACCAACCTAATGACATGCGGGGTTAACCTACAGGCTCAATATTATTTATAAACTAGACTGCCATGGTAAAATATAATCAGTGGCAACTTGAAGGCCCAATCGTCAATCCGCTTCAATGTATAAAGTACTAGTGTACCAAAATTCACAGTTTTACGGATTTGCACAATCCATTCATTACAGTCCCCCACTATATGCTTTACAATGGAGTGACAAGTGATATAATGGGGAGAATCGGCGTTGCGTAATGCAATAGGGAAGAAGAGAGCTTTCTCCTTCTTCCTACCTCCATGAGCAGAGAAGATGTAAATTAGCAGGAGAGAGATCAATAGCCACATCAAACAAAACCCTGTTCGTCCGCCTATTCCAAAGAGTTTCTATATAGATAGAGAGGCAACACGTTTACGTATCTTGTAGAATTAATCGTCTCGCAGTTTTGCCGACCACAAAGAAAACAAGAGAGTACCAAAAATAGAAAGCAAAGGCTGCCTCGCTCTCCACATAAATGTGGGTTGCTGCCGCCTTTGCATAACACAATCGGTAGTGTGAATACAAATTGATGAAAGTGTTAGAGGTGGCCAGGTGTAATAAGAGTGCACCTGGATCATTGTGATCAGTACTCTTTTTTCTCATAATGCAATGCGTGTTTAGGGAAAACTCTGTCAGTGAGGCGGTTTATTTCAAAATCAAGGACGACTGCCGTTCCTTTCATTCTTTGTGTGACCATGGGTAGGACAAACTTAAACCACCCAATAGCACCCAAATCCAACAACGATATTTTGACGGATTTTGTTTGTTGTATCGAATTGACATTATGTGTGTTATTTACAAGCACCCAACTAATATTATTCGTTTGCAATATTCAAAAAGGTTCAGCGCCCAGCACGGACGCTGGTTTTGAATGGGCTTCACTCCCCTTGGTCTAAACTCGATATGTATCTATGCGAAGGCATAGCAAGTCTTTATTGGTATGGTCCACAAAAGCGGCCTGTGCCATGGTGACCTGTGATTCAGTGAACCGTATTGACGGATGAGAAACGGTACATGAAAGGAAGCTTAAGTAGTACTTCGCAAGTGCTCCATATAATGGGGAGTGAATAGCGGTCATTTGCACGATCGGATTAGGATTTGACCAAACGCATTGTTTGGTAACAGAAATAGCCCCCATGCAGCCTAGCGGGTATCCGCATGACTGCACACACAAGGATACACCAGTGCAGCCACGGGTAGCCTAGTAAGTAGCTGAGCATACAGGCTTAATCCTCTTTCACCAGATTTCCACCATTAAACAGTATTCTGGTATAAAATGGCATATTGGCTAGGTAAGGAAGGTGGACCTTAACATACAACATATACACAATGTATTCTTGTACTGCAATGCTACTATACCAAGGCCTGCACTTCCTGGCTTATGTGCACAAAGATTTCAAAGTTGTGAAGATCTCATGTGACACTTGCATGAGGACAAATTTGTGTTGAGAATTGTTGGGCGAGTTTGAATGGGTAAAGAGTAAAGCAATAAAGAAAATAAACTCACGTCATCTCGCAGTACTTTAGCTTTTTTTGTATTATTATTTTCAAAAATTCAGTAGCAAATATGAATCCCTAAAACATGCTCTTTAAAAAATTAATTATTGACCAGCTCAGTATTAGAGTGCAGACAGAGAAAAATATCCACAACTTAATTTAAATCCAAATTTGGATTGAAATCTAAAGATACAGGTATTTTAAGAAATTAACTGTTGAGTTCTTTGACATTTTATGCGATTGAGATGATCTTGGAAATATAATTCAATTCTCCATTCTTTCAGGTTTTTTTATAATTTCTAAAAGACTCAATCAAACCATTTGTGATTTTTAAGAAATCATGTGCAATTTTACCAATTCTTGTGCGATTGGATGTTATTTGTTGCGATGTTTGGAATTTAATGAAATGGCAATTAAAAGAATTGTGTGCGATTTTAACCCAAATTCTTATGCGATTACAAGAACCCTGTGGATTTAACAGAATCTTGTCGATTAAATAAATTGTGACAATTTAGGAAAATAATTTATGGCGAGTTTACAAATTTATTGCCGGTGATTTTAAATTTGTGATTTAGCAGGAATATTATGTGATTTTATGGAATATGTGTGATTTTACGTTATCTGTTGCGATTTTACAAAACAGTGTATGCTGCAAAATAGTGCAATAACGGTCATTTAAATTTTAAAATTTGGTCATTTTTGGCATTTTTCACACGTACCCAGACTAAACATCCACTTGTTAAAATGCCATTCAGAGGTCACAACATACATACTTTACTATGAAAACTGAATGGCTATAACCACGGGTAACAGGTATATAATATTGTACAACTTGAATCAAATCTGTGGAAGTAGAAAGTGTTTTAGCTACCTGTCAGTTGTTATTTTGTTTCTTGGCAGTACTGTACTTTTGTCCATATTCCATGCCAGTTTAGGCTTGCAAAATTTCTATGTCAGTCTTCTGATAAAACTGTAAAAAGGTGCAATCATTAATTCAGTATCTACGCATTTGGAGAGCACCTGTGAATAAGTAACTTTGGTTAACGCTCACACCCTGACCATAAACCGGATTGTTTTTGGGGAGTGATATTTGTTTTTTTTTTTATTTCAAAATGGGAATTTTCCCCCAAATTTTGCCTCCTCAAAAAAGGGGGGGGCAAATTTTTGCAAACGTGGACTTTTTACCAACATTTGAACCCTTTTTGGGCAAAAATACACCAAATTCATTCTCACCACCTCTTGCAAAATCTTTTTTTTTTATTTTCCTTTTGAGGCTCTTTTAGGGTTTTGCCTTTTTCATATTGTCTTTTCAATTTTCATATTTTTCGTTTTGTTTGTCATATTGTCTGTTCCAAAGATGAATTTTGTTTGGATACAATTAATCATCATCATGTTTGGGCGTGCTGACAAAATCACCTTATACTTATTAATTGCAAAAACATAATTGACATATTTGGGCCAATTACTATGTGCATGGAACAATTGTTATCATTTTCAGAAAAATTAACAAAAAAACAACATATTTTTTTTCATGTATATCCATTTGGGACCATAGTCCTTATTTCCCCCCGCCTCGCCTTTTCTTTCTCAGGTGCGACCCCCCTGTCTGTCCTCTTTACCTTCTCCATTCTTTTCCATGTGTCCTCAGAATTTCTCAATCATTTTCTTTTTTTTTTATTGTTTCCCCCTCTTACATTTAAGTTAAATGCCTTCTTACACAGTTTCCTCTTATCCCTGCCTAATAAAACTAGGTCCCCTATCCAACAACTAGTTAAATTTTGAGATACAAATGAGAAATAAAGCTAATTTAAGTGAATGCAGTTTTGTTTAAAAAAAATAATAAGCATTTCAATGGTGATTGACATATTAACACTTACATTTCTATATTGGCTGCACTCTTATTGTATCACTTTACAAGATATGGACAAAATGAAATGAACATGCAGGGCAGGGCCGTAGCACGAATGCAAGTGTCGGCATTCCAACCAAATCACAGACGCCAATACAAAGAAATGCATCAACTTTGAGCTCATTTTAAAAAGATTTCTTTATTTTGACTTACTAAGAAAATTTGCATTTTTTTTAGACAAAAAATGCCTCCGAGATTAAAAATAGAAGCGATCCAATCGATATTTTTACTAATAATTTGACAGTCACATATGGTTTGCAACTGTTTTGCTATACACATTTTACCCGCTATGAAGCAACTAATTACCAATTGTATACATATAAATAATATAATTTTAGTATATCCATGTAACATACACATAAAATACATGCCTGTTATATTTTCTCGCACTAACTTCTTTTGTGCAGAAGTAGTAACACATCGCTAACATCCAACATCTTTAAAAAAGAACTTTCACATACATCTGAAGTCCCGGAGGGGGATCACTGTCCATTAGCCAAGGGGATATCATTGCGACAAAATAAACACGTAAAAAGTGTTTTTTCAAGATTGTGCACGATACGTACTTAACGTGAAAAGGGCAGCAAAAACATCTGAGATGTGGAAAAAAGGGTATACTTTTTCACACTTGAAACCGGGACTTTAGCTTACATGATAGGGTCCGATTTTGATTGTTGTATCGTATTCGGTCATTATCTATGTGCAAGTAAGCTATTCATTACAGCCTACGCAGAAACAATTTCATATAAAGCAATGTACCAAGAACAATATTTATGCATGTGTCAAATTTGCCACTACTTGTTAAGGGTAGGATTTCACACTGCATACTTTTGAACCCCGTGTGTTGCGCAAGGGGGGGGGGGGGGGGGTGAATACCCACTTGGCAATGGGTCAATGTCACTCAGTGACCCCCGGGTCTGAAGATAAATATGGACATTTGAAAAGGTACCTTACGTTTTTACTTTCCATGTCGCTTTTCAGACACATGATTTTGAAGAACACCCATTTCCAGTCAATTTATCACATACTACTTTGCATTTTGTACTCTTAAAAAAGCGTATTTTGAAGTTCTAAGGCATGATATAGTTTTAAGATTTACTAACATAGATAAAGCATGTTACATAGATGTCAAACACCAGTATCGCCGCAAAATACTTTTTTTCATATTATTCGCCAAATTGATGGTTTTTGACTAAAATGGCTCAAAATACCTTCAGTCCATCTTGACCTGTGTAAATCATCCCTACACTGAATGGTATTGCAAGTATTTATAGTTAAATTTAGACAAAACATGAATTTTTTGAATGCTTAGCTAAAAATTTAACTATTATTCAGGTTTTGGAATCATTTTGAGAAAAATGCACATTTTTTTCAACTCACTTTCATATACTTACTATATATTTTGACAACTTTAGAGAAGCTTATTGTGAGTTCTGGGACACTAGATGGGGCATGTTATATAGATGTCAAAAATACCAATATCTCAAAACTATTTTATCCAAAATGTACGTTTTTGACCAAAAAAAAAAAAAAAAAAAAAAAAAAAAAAAAAAAAAAAAAAAAAAAAAAAAAAAAAAAAAACAAAAAAAATAAAAAAAAAAAAAAAAAAAAAAAAAAAAAAAAAAAAAACAAACAAACAAAAAAACAAAAAAACAAAAAACAGAAAAAAACAAAAATCAAAAAAACAATAAAAATGACCCAACTCACCCTTTGTCCATATTGGCGTTCCCACATCATCCTACTCTGAATGCCAATGGGTACTCAGTATTTTCAGCTCAATTTAGAGCATAAAATACGGACGTTTTGAATGCTAATCAAAATTAACTATTTTTTAGGTGTTTAGAAACTGAATTTTGAGAAAACGTTATTTTTCAAGCCAATATCGTGCCTATACTTACTGTATATTTTTGTAAAACTTAGAAGCTTATTGTGAGCTTTTGTGAAAAATATAGTTGCTAAAACCTTCTTACATAGATTGGGCATGTGTATATAATGTCAAAATCCAATGTCTCAAATAATTTTTTTGCCCCAAAATGTATTTTTGGGCTAAATGACCCAAAAACCACTTTCGGCCCACATTGGCAATTTACATCATGCCTAATCCCTGAAAGTAAACATAATCATAAGCTTTCGCATTAATGTCTGATGTAGGTGTATGTGAAGTGGGACTATTAAGGTCGACTAATTGTGATAAGCTAGCTACTCGCCTATTTAACTTACGTTCGATCGAACCATGACAAAAGAATACGTGGATCAAGGGTTTTTTGTACAGCTCAACTTCCGGTTCCCAGATTAAGAAAATGCCTGGATCAACTCATTTCCATGATAAGTTTTTGAAAAATATAGGTTTCAATGGTGAATACATGCACTTCATGCAACCTACTTTTCCAACTGTAACCCACTTCCACTGCTTAAAGTTTAATGGCGAGTGCATCAACCATGTCCTCCGACTTCAATGATCTCTTGTTGTATGATGTCTTCCTTTCCAGTTCTAAAGACCTTACAGACTAAAAGCTCCTGCCTGGGCAGCATTTTGGCAGTTGGAGCGAATATGGAGAAGTCACAGTATACCAATCGACATGAAAGTACGCCTCTTCAAAAACACAACATTTGTGACAGTTATTTTTGTATGGCTGGCGAACTGGGTCTGACAACAATTTGGAGATAAGGTTCAATTCTTTCGCAACTTTTGCTACAGAATCATCTGAACGTCAAGCGTCAATTGATCGTGTCCCAAATGCCAAATCTATGCGCTACAGGTACGGAGCCTTTGATAAACCGAGTAAGACTGAGACAGCGTACTTTTCTTGGTCATATTTCTAAGGATGCCAGAGGAGAGCCTAGTAGGGTATATGCTTTCTACACACCAAAACATGGCAAGAGAAGCCGGCCGACAGAGAAAATCATATCTCTCCTACATCCAAAAAAGCTCTTTGGGACACAACAACATGTTTGCAACCAAGCTATCTCCAACTTGGGGCCCAAAACAGAAGTGACTGGAGGAAACTTGGCGATCGCCTGCTGCGCAGTCGACTGATTGATACTACTTTTACACGTCTGCCCTCAAAGAAGGTAATAAAACACATCGACAATTCTCAGAATGATTACCTATCTGAAACTTGTCAGGTTCGACAACAAAGTCGAAAACTGGAACTGAATTTCGAAGTTCAAAGAGAAGAAGCGCAACTAGCTCATCCAATTTCGACCGAACCCATACAAGTATGTGCCAAAACCATGTTAGATGAGAAACAACAAAGAGCCACCAATCCTTTAACTGCTGGAAGTTCAATAGTGGACAGAAAGAGATTACAAATACCACCCACTGAAAGGGCCTGGACGACCAACCCAAACACCATAACCCAACCAAACCACCAAGCCTGTCAGAACTGAATACCTACCTGCACAATAACCGAAGAAAATGTATGTCCCCTGGAATCAACTTCATTCCTTACATGGTAAAGACGCTTGTGGAAAAGTCGCTTTTAATAACTGTTTGTTATTATTATATTATCATCCAGATACCAAACTGACGGAATAGTTGATGCGCCAGAACCATCTTAAATGCCATATGGGTAACCACCTGGGGGGGGGGCAACGGGCATTTATACCAGGGCTAACTCCCTATGACATACATCAAATGTATGATGGCCAATTCTGTAGGGCTCGCAAAATATTTCAGGCAAACATTGAACAGTGGTCCAATGTTGTTGAAAATCGGCATAACCAAAATGTTTGTGATGATCGCAAGGATAAAAAAATCATATAGTTTGGTGCTATCTCTGACTTACCCTTATGAGTTTAATAAGCTTAAACCCGTTATTGTAGGTCCAAATTAAATTAGCTTCTAACAGGGGTCAAATACTAAAAACGCTTCAATTTTCAATGGAATGGTCCTTCATATTTTTGTAATGTAAGCCAGTAAAATAAGGTATAAGTTGGACATGTACAATGTATAGTTACCAAAGTTAAAACCCAAATTAACCCAGCCCCTATAGGGCATAGGGGTATTACGAATGAGGGTGGTCGTAACTTGTTAATTTCACAGTGCAGATGGTCCAAACTATTCCTTATTTTAATGTAATAACATTATAACAGCTCAGATAGCATTATTATTATTACGATTTGTTATTAATTATTATATTGCTATGCTGTAGTTAGGGCGAAATTGGCTTCTGTTATAACCAGGATATGAAATATTAATTAAATAAGAAAAGAACTCATCATAAACTAATGATAACTAAAATTTTCTCCCTAACATGCTTGTTACAACGTTATTATTATATTATTAAAAATTGTGAAACCAACTGGATTACTACATGAACTGGATTACTACATGACGTTACCTGTAACTTGGAAATATTGCCTGATCCCCAAAGATTAGAAGGTCGAAAACTATCCTTATCTCCAAAGAAGAATACAAATTGAATCCATCCTGCTTGAGATCCTTCACTTAAAGAAGTCCAGAAACCTTGGTATGGGCATCCTTGCTCACAGAACAATTGAGTATCTGACAGAGAACAACATAATGACAGAAGGGCTGCATGGAGAAGATATCAGGATGTCTTGAACACACAGAAGCTCTTTCAGTGGCAGCGCCACGGGGGGGGCAATAGGGCATTTCCCTAATTTTTGTTTCTGCCCCCCCCCCGCCCCCCGCCAGAAGGAAAATGACGGAGTTTTGGCAAAAATTAGCGGGATTTGGACCAAAATCACAAATTTTTTGGGAAGCTCTTACGGAAATACCGCAGAATGGCAAGGCCATTTTGACTACATGGTTAGACTTGCAGAAAGCATATGGAACTGTGTCACACACTCATACAGTTGCCTTGGAATGGTACCATGTTCCAGAACAACTCAGAAAAATCATCTTAATTATTATGATGTGTTCTTCATTCGTGTGAAAACAGAAAGTGGACATCAGACTGGATTTCAAATGCTGTGTTGTGTATTTCAAGGATGTCCACTGTTTGTACCTTTTTTTAAACAGTTTCACATGTGTTTAGACTAACCAGAGACCAATCCAATGATCTTGATACTGCATTAGTTGCAACGATATCACACATCAGCATAGCATACTAACGATCTCCACACTCATAGCAAAAGCCCGAGATTTTGCCAGCAAAACTGATCACTATACTGACAGTTTCCTCAAAGTGGTCAAGAAGGCAAAACGCGCAAAATGCAAATAATCCCATGCAATGAAGAAAGTGACTCCCAGTGCAGAGCACGGCGTTGAGGTCACAAGACACATTATACAGCTTATGATCCCAAACTACTATAAATCAATGAACTCAGATCACATATATCATAGTAAACCAATCAGATTCATTGGAAAGCTGTCTGTGTAGATCTGAAAGATGGCATCAGACAGATGAGTCAACGAGAAACTGTCCAACTTTGCTAAGAACGACTGACGCCAGCAACTGGAGTGGCATCAAAATGTGGATATATAATCATGTGATAATACCAAAGATGAACTTGGGAATTTACAACCATTTATAGCTTCCCAATAACATACACACAAGTACTGGAGGCCACCTGTACGAGATTGGCAGGCATAGAATGCACAACAACCACTGCACTCTGCAGATCGAGAAGACAGCATTGTCTGCACAGCTGAAAAGAATCACCACTTCAACAATGCAGGTAACCAAGTACCATCTAAGCAAGTATACTCTCTCCAGAGATAACAAGACCCAACGCTATAAGAGAGTGTCTGGAAGATACGAGAGACAATCAAGGTGGAACAGCGTGAAAGAGCTCAAACAAATGAACGCCCCCAGTCCCTACTGAATGAAATGAGTCACGGTCAAACTGACGAGCGGCCTTGGATTCAGAAAAACAGATCAAAAACATGAGCCAGAAAAAGCACAGAAAATGCCTCATTAATCTTGTCAAATAAGTAGATGAAGAATATATACTAGGTCTACCTTTATGGCTGTGCAAAACAAGGCATGGCTATATGGGAGTCCTGCCATGCAAGCTGACACACCATGGAAGAAGCTCCTCTATGTGTGGGGGGACTCCTCCTGAACTTTGGATTTCCAGTCAAGGCCATTCATGATCAATTTCATCACCTTCAAACCACGACTATGGGCCAAACCAACTTAGGAATGTGTCAAGTGTGCAACCACCAAAAATGTACTCTGGTCCACATCCTCACACTGTTGTAGCACTCGTCTACAGAAGGGAAGATTCAATTTGGCACATGACCTTGAGAAGCAATCCGCACAGATTGGCACCATATTGGAAGAAGTAAGCAAAGGAAGATACCAACACAACAAGCCTTTATTTCCACCAACGCATTCCCTACAGCAGACGGCACATAGGAACCCAGCACTAACACTACAAATCATGGAGTCAAATATATCCTGACCAAAGGCAAATGACTGATTTCCTTATGGAATGAGAGCATACTCAATAGTGTTTCCTCCAGAACTAGTAGAGACTGCATCAGCCTTATATTCCCATCTACTCAAGATCTACCAAGACTTCATTCTGATCTCATCAGCCGGGTTATCAGAGGAAACCTGCCCAATCTGCCAGATAAGTTGTAAATACCAAGACCTGGTACCCGAATGTGAGAACAGGGGATGGATGTGTTCTACTTTCAACAAGAAGTTGGATACGAGGTAATCTAACTAAGCCCACTTTCACACAACAATTGCCTGGTTTTTTCCGAGGTAAGCCCCACGGAAACTAAACCAGTCATAGCCGATCAGGGACACGGCATCCAAGACTGCCCCTTCGAACACCTACACCACCTGGCTTTTGCAGAAGTACAAAGGCATTCCAACAATGGAAATTAGTTTTCCCTCACAACTTTTGCTCAGAGGAAGAGGTACAGTTGAGCGCTCATAAAACCGGTTAAACCCTAGCCTGTTCCCAAGTGCTTGTCCGAATTGCAGATACCCATGAGCTTTAATAAAAGCCACAAGCTGTTCTGCAACTATTACGGGTAATTTTGTTTTTCCACTTATTCACCTTCTCCGTCCCAGAGAATTGCAACGGGCTGAAATGGTTGTGACAATTAGCTGCCCTGGTCACTAGTGACCGCTGTGAAATCATCCAGACTTGTAACAGAATAAACGCATCATTTAGCATTTTTTCTGTACAAGTCTGTATGAATTCATCAGGGTCACTAGTGACCGCAGGGTCGCTAATTGTCACAACCCGGTGAAATGATGGGCCCCTCACATATGACTTCGCTGGTGACTACCAATGATAACATTTCACGGTGGCATTTTCAGAATTCACTCACACCAGCTTATGGTACACTGTATTCTGCAATGTGACTAGTGCCAATGACACCTCGCGGAATTCAACGCTTTTCAAAGATGAGAACTTCACAATACTGTGACTGATCGACATTGAATTCAAGAGCCGGAATTGATTTGTACCTAAATTCAATTGCAATCAATGCAATGGTCGATGGAAACCCGATCCACATCTCAACATTCCACGCACACACCCTAGAGCAAACTTCCCAATTACCCGGGTACAAAATAAAAATAGTTCACTCCGCTTCCTTTTTGAACCCGCTTCAATTGATTTATATTTATTTTCTAAATTCCGTTTATTTAATGAAATCGAATGTTATGAACTTTTTGTGATCATTAAGGGGTCCTACCAACCAGCCAATTATTATTTTAAATAAATGCATCCTCCCTCCTCAACCGGACCTCCTTTTTCAGAATTTTCCATGCGAAAACACATGGGCAACGTGGTTAGGGTTTGCATCTTACAAAATGAAAAATAATCCCCTCTTTTTCTTTCTTTCTAACAACCCGGACGGACATGAAACTTTTTTTATATTTTTTACTTACTTCTAATCTTTTTAATTTAAAACATTAGATATTTAATTCCTCAGCATCAAGAGCTTTAACATTTGAGTCGCTCAGCATAACTTTTTTCATAATATGTGCATTTCATCATCTACCACTGCTTCCAAAGCGGGAGAGAATTCACTTGCCAGTGGGACAGGTTTCTCGCTTGGTTTCTGGAACCCGGTGCTACTAAATGTGTTATCATGAGCACCCCAAGCGCGATAGATAGTAGGTCCCCTCTTCTTTGGCAACCATCCATGTTTCAGTCATAGACGTCATCTCCCTGCTTCCCATGCAACAAATCCTCGCTGTATGGAATCCTGAACGGCCTTGCATGCAGTATGCTCCACGCATTTCCCTATGGATTCCCAGTAAATCATTCGGCATCGATTATCACTGATTTGATTTACATTCGCCTTCAATGCTGTAGCAATCGTAGGTATACTTGTAAGGACGAACCTTATCAGACCAATGTTTCCCAAGAGACGAGACCATTTTCAACTGTCTTTAAGAACGACGAGCGAACTTACTGGTTGCGATGAGGAGGTGTGGGGAACCTTGTGGGAATGTGTCTTAACTTGTTAGAACATTAGCAATTTCCTTGAAAACCCAAGCTTCTTCTTGCCTTGTGAATTTCGCCTTCTAGCCTGATTCTTAAGCCATTCATAGGTAGTGGTTGGCTTTCGTCGAAAAAAAAACGTCGCCTTTTATTTGAATCAACAGCGGCCTTCCCGCCCATCTTTTCAACCTGGTTACCAACGATTGCTGCTATGGGGCTATCTTTATCCCGTCTCGTACTTTGCTCACTTTTTCCATGGCTCATACCAAGCATTGTTTCAGCACAACAAAAGTCATGCATTTCAGGAATGTTTGTTGACATTGTACGAGGTGTGCACCACAAAGTACTTTGACTGACCATCGGCTGGATTCTGACATTTTGGAAGCCATTCCCGTGTTTTTCCTAAAGTAAACAACACCAAACAACCACAAAATTACACATAGGATATTTTCCCTTATGTTCATGTGAGGTACGCGTGTATAACAAACCACAGCCAGTCAGTGTGATTGAAAGGTGGATCTGACATAAATGACATCTGCACATTACCAGGTGGCCAACCCCATAACACATTTTTAGAAAATGTGTTATCTATAAACAAAGCCGGTTTATCACCCAAATTTGAAAAGCCGGGGTTTTTTCGACAGAAAAACCAACTGTTTTCGTCGAGAAACCAGGGTTTTTGATTGAAAAAGCCCGAGTGTTCAATTTAGAAACTGTTTTTCCGCAAAAAAAAAAAAAAACGGTTTTCCGCCGAAACCCCGATTTCGATCGAAAAACCATGTTTGTACTGGACCATGTTTGTTGTTATCACTGGTCAAAATAGCTGCGAAAGAGCTGTGTTAACAGACATTAAAATGATGTGGACCATTAATAAGTAGGAGCCAGAACGCTGTTTTTCTATCGAAACATCGGGTTCTCAGCGATAAACTGGGTTTCTCGGTCCCAGTGTTTAAATTTGGTTTGGTTTTTCGATTGGGTGGAAAGCTCGGTATTTCGATCGAAATTGGGTTTTTTGGCGAGAAACCGGGTTTTCAATTGAGAAACCCGGTTTTTCGAATTAATTCGACATACGGTATCTATGTTTTCGGTTCTATATCGATCCAAAATAAATAACAGCTAGGCCTATGTTCAGGATAATATCAAACCCCATTCCCCCCCCCCGTAGAAACCATACAAAATTTCTGTGTGTATAATTGACCAAAATCTTCCCTGGATATCATTCTCCAAAACTACAAATCAAATTTCTAAAACATCTGGATCTTAGAAAACCCGCAACATCCATTCCCAACATTCTTATTTTCATTTAGACACTCAGTTCTATACTACCGTACATATCTTACAGTAACATAAGCTTGGGCAATACAGACATAACATTAATTAATAACCCCTGACCAGA
>JAMKCH010034069.1:0-15944 GCA_023653785.1 Ophioderma brevispina | reverse complement strand
ACTTGAGGTGAAAAGCATACATCATTCGTTTATTTTTTCATTTGCAACTGACAATTATTTGTTTCAGGTATATAGATCATTTATTACATCCTAGTAGCTCTCAGTCGAATCATCTTGAATATCACATTTGGGCCGAGTGTTGGTGGTTGTAATTTGTGAACCTGGAAGCATATACTTCTGCACTTAGTTGGACCTAGGGTTGAGGCCTGTTTTTGATTTTTAAACGGTTTCGTGGAATGGTAAAACCAGAGAAGGATAATTACGAATCACTCTTGTTTTCAGTAGGAGAAGCGCATTGTTATTTATTGGGTGTGTTAAAAGCTTTCCTTTGTTATATCACAATTCATTAAACCGTTAGTTTTCCACGAGAATGTCCAGATGGCAACATTTCAATAATAAAATTTCTAAAAAAGTATATTAAATCGCCCTTTTGCGTTGCAGAATTCACACTTTGGTTGTAGCGATGGTCCTTATCTTAATAAATACTTCTTTCTTCCAACATTTTAAATGCCCATGGTAACATTTACTTTGTTCATTTTGTGCATCTAGTTAGCGTAAAAATAATTAATAATGAACTTGAAGTTGCAACATATATTTAAATATAACATCCCTAGGAGAACATATCATTGCAGATGGCATAATGAAAATGAGGAACGCACAAAAGCACACTCATAGTTACCAATGACCTTAAATGCTAATTCTGTTAGCACAATCCCCTATGGAAACCACCCCGCGTTGTCGGAAGAACATGCCACATCACGATAGGAAATCCAATGTTTACAGTAGTGGAAAGGGCTGCTCAGGGCCGATCATTTCCCAGAATGATATTGTTGACACTGACAATGGCAATCTGCTTGACTACCCAATTTTGTCCTACTGAGCCTATTTTGCAAATTCAACTGAATGTTATCATTCGATAATGAAACATGCAAGGGGACCAGAAGGAAATCCAGGGCCTTCTAAAATCGCAAAGAGGAAAAAAAAAATAAAAATCTCAAGGTCCGATTACATCGAAAGCACTTGATGATTTTAACCAGTGATCTTTTGAAACGTTTCTTTTGTCTCCTCTACTAACTCTTTACTGACATAATGATTCAAATTGACCCAGAAATGGAATATTTCCCATTGATATTATAAACGATCAAAACATTATCTTTGATCATGTCAGGAATAAAATCAACGTGGTTCATTGTAGCAAATTAGACAGACATAATCTACCTTATCAATCAAACTCCAACATAGCCTACCTATTTGCACTAATGAATGAATCAACTTTGCAGAAAGGAAATTAAAATATTGGCAATTGTATACGAATTGAAAATGGGATTATGTCTTTAAACTTACAAATTTACCGGAAAGAACGATTCGGAATAAACATGACATTAATTTAGGTCTCAATATTTATATCGATCGGAAATATTTGATGTTGATGTGGAAAATTTGAGTAAAAGTATTGATAAATATTAACATGACATACCAGTCTGTTGCCCCAAATAAAACTTGCCCACATTTTCTTAAAAATGCAGTAAAAGTCACATCACTTTCCTTTCATAATATCAGTGAACACTGGATATGTATAGACTTAAGCAAACCATTAAATAAAGATATTACAAGGGCCCAGTAGCGGAGCCATTGTTATTTATAGCCAGGTGTATCACCTCCCGCTTGGGTTGAGTAACAAAATACCCGTCCTCTTTCACAATTAAAACTAACAACTAACCTTAACTTCACAATAACCAGTTTAAATTATGATATAGGTCGTTGACCTAAGTTTCTTCTGAAAGCGCGGTAATTGAATACAAATGAACAGATGAAGTTAAGCAATAAGTTACGGATTTTAATTCCAAAGTTGTTAGGTCAAAGCTTGCCAGCAACATTCTGGCATGATGTTTGTTTGTCTTTTATTCCTTTCGAATAAATGATGAAAAACATGGACAAGTTAACTGAACACGCCCAATATAGAAGTGCAAGATTTATTTATTTGCTTACGTCATTAAAAAAAAAGACTTAGTCTAAATCGGAGAGGTGGTAACACCCAACAGCGAGGACAATATAACATGGTCTCCTCTTACCCAAGATAAAAAAAAAAAGACTCGAGTGTTTTTCTACACAATTACCGAGCCGGTGTAATTGAATAATCTTTAGCTCCATTGTTTGCTGAAGTCTAGTGTAGCCTATGCGTTCATGATAGTGCGGAAAATAATTGAAGTGACATTTTATTCATTTCAGAAATGTGCCAGTAGTTTTATTTGCCCGCAACAGACTGTTATATGATTTTGATAATTTATTATGAATTTACCACTTGGTGTGCCCCCTCCCACGATGGGGACAACAAAACACCAGCATAGAAGGACATCACCATAGCATAATGGCGTGGGTTCACTGGTTGTAGGTGATTTGTTGTAGGTGGTTCTTTGTGGCTATGAGGTGCAATGATTATGTAAGCATGCTAACAAAAGTGACTGGACCGAGCAGCCCGTAGTATATGGGTGGAGGCATTTTCACCCGTGGCCAAGAATATCACCTATAGTAGATTTCAATACTGAGACTCCGTGCATAATTGGACGGGTATGATATTGATATGGGGTTCAATCCCCGGCATGCAGAGACTAGGCCTTTGTTGCCATTACAAAAAATCTTGTGGACCAATGGTACAAAGTTCCTGTACAAGATTCGGCTTACTGGAAACTGATGTATTCAGTTTATATAACAAATGTTTGTTATGATTGAAGGACGCATGCTAATTGTTGGCCAGGATGTCAAATCCGTTTGCGCTAATCTCTTAATACAAGCTTGGTCCTATTTTTGATGACCGAATAAAAACTTAGTTGTGTTATGTGTGCACCGATATAAGAATACATCATTTCTCCATGCTTGTGTGTGTGGTGTGATAACGAATGGTATTTTGCAGTGTCAAAGAGTGATCAAAAAACAACGTTTAATTAAATAAAGCTGGTGAAAATAACCGGTGACCGCTTTGTTAAACAGACAATTAGGGTTGTCGCCCTTTATATTTGAACAAGCTGCATAATCGTCCCGTTGGGGTATAAATCAATCGACAACTGTAACCTTTGTTTTTAGTTGAAAAATGAGCGAGGTGATGAGTCCAATGAAGTTTGGAACATTGAATAGAATCTAGCGCAGATGAGTTTAACAGTGGTCTGGGGATCGAATCCTACTCATGCTCCTTTAAAAAAGGCCAACAAGATTTTTAAAAAACAATAACTGACATTTGCGGTTAGTGAAGGGGGACCTGCTTCCTGGAACATTACTGTCTATTGCCTTAATTCACCTAAAATTGTTTTCTGACCTAGGCAAAATTGCAACGAGCGATTTTTCACTGGTTTTAGACTCGAGGAAGGCCCCGGTAAAAAACGAAGTTAAAAAAAAACCATTCTCCAAAACCCATTTGCAATTGACCATGGAAGAAAAAGAAAGAGCTAAGAAGGAAGCCCGTCGACTTTCCCCATTCAGATGTTCATCTGTTTATCCATTCACCCTCTCAAAAGGAAGGGATTCAACAGAGACTTTGAGCGTAATCCCTCGCCGCAATCGATGATACGGCGAGCAATCAAATGGAGAATTTTTTCTTTTTAAAAAAACGCTATATACGAACACGTAACAAGTGTCTGCATATTCCAACATGTTCCGGCTGTCTCGGTTGTGTAGTTGTTGTTGCTGTTTTCGTAAATACGCAGTGTTTGTACATCGTTATGCGTTCCGCTTTAGTGCCAAAAGAAGATTGACAAGTGTAGAGAAAATATAGGGATAAACAACTTGAGATCTCTAAATTTTGAAAAGTGTTTGAACCGGGGCCCCAATCTTGGATTTTTCGGTGGGCTACCATGCCGTCCAGGGGGTTTGAAAGTGAGTGACCCTAAACGGACCAATTTCAGTTAAAATATTACACGGCCATAATGGGACCAGTTTGGGTGAAATTATATTAGTTTCAGTGAAATATACACCTAACGGTACAGCAGCGTAACATGACGGAAGGCTATTTTAAAATATATTTACCACTAGTATTATACAGTTATTTAAATGAAACTAGAATGTATTATAACCATCTTACCTTGTATGCAATAATTATTTTGCTTAATTATTTTAACTAAGTAATTTTCCAATGTGATGCATTATGGACATAAGATTGATCACATTGTTTATGCTGTATTCTATGCTGAACAAATAAAGTTTGATTGAAGATTGAAGATATTTTGCACGTAGCTTATCCCTTGCGGGACCTGTCTCAATACATGAAAAAAGATACACATTTAAAATATGCCAGTATACAAGAAAAATTAACTTTGTGCTACTACTGCAAGCAAAAAAACACACTTTGGTTATTTTGCTGATATGTGTTGCAGATGTTAATTTTTTCCTATTTGTAATCATTGAACCAGTCACAATCACAACTGAATTTGTACCCCTAGCGGGACTAGAGCTTGATTATTTGAATTTGATACCCCTAGGGGTAGGCCCGCATTTGCAGCTTGTCCCTCTTTTTTGGAACAAGCATGGGTTCCCGAACCAAAATCCAAGAACCCGCCGAGCGTGTTGACCGGTTGCCATGTAAGCCGCCATTTGTTTCAGTATTTTCTGTCGCACATTCATCGCGTGCTGATTTGCTGATTCCAGATGACCCTGAATCTTTACGCAATGACGAAACCACAACGAACTGGCAAAATTTTCCTCGAGCGAGAAAATCGCATTATGATTATCCTCGGAAGGGCCGCTTGTGAGGATATGAATAACCATTGCAATTATAGGGCGGCAGACGGATTGGTCAAAGCAAAGTGGGTCGATTCTTCCTTCTTATCTCTTTCTTCCATGGAATAATCTACCATGTTGGCGAACAAGATATTAAATTCAGTATTACAATACAGCCCCTGCTAAATTCGATATATAATGCACGTGGCCTTTTGTGTTTGGTATTTGTATTGGAAGGGGAATCAAGCTATACACTTATATACCATGCCAAATTGGTTTTGCAAAATCATGGATTAAATCGACATAACAACATATATTTTCGCACCTAACTTGGACCACGTGCTTTAAATATACGTTATCGAATCAAGCACATGGCACAATGATACCGAGTAGGAGCGAATGTATAGAATCACAAGCTATAGTTTGTAACTACCTATACATCTATAAAGGAATTAGATACACTGTAAAGTCAACGGAATAACACTTGTTTAACACTTCAACGTATTAATATTTATATTTTACACCAAAGGTATAAGAGGCGTTGAGAGGTAATTGGGGGGGGCTAAAACATGTTAAAAAATACACTCTTTAATGTTAATGATTATTAATTCTTCAAAGTGTTACGATTATCCCGAATTAACATCTTAAAGTGTTAATAATCGTTAACACTAACATTGTTTAGTGTTATCCTCTGCGCGCGCTTTCTATACCCTTTTGCGTATAAAATCTAAAATTAACACGTTGAGTGTTAAAAAAAGTGTTTATCCGTTGACTTTTACAGTGTTACAAGATCAATATAACAGGTTGAATTATCTAATCATTTTTAGTTACACACGGGTCCAAAGTAAAAAAGTGTCAAATGTGCAATACTAAGTATTTATATTGAAAAATGTATTATTTGCATTATGTATGAAGATGGTTCCTTAGTAACAGACTCTAGTTCCACGCATTGCTCAAATGACCTTGCCTTAAAATTTTGACAATACAGCTAGCGCACTTATATCTATTGAATGTTTTATGACAGAAACTATTTGATTGCGCCTTTTTCACATGTATATTTTGGAAATGGAACGACAGTGGAGTGTTGAGTCTAATATTCATTTTCTCGGGTATTCCCTTGCAACTGTCGCGTTTTTTAACCGTACGGCGTATAAACCTTTAATCTCGGGTAAAAATTTGATCCCTCTTTTGCATATATTCCTCACTCACATCACATCTTCACTAATTAGAACCCAGACAGGCAAATGCACTTTCTGCTGCAATCACTTCTGGGTCCAAATTAATTGGAAGGTCCTAATAACTAAGGTAGTGGAAAATGAATATTACTATTGCTATTCGTGGTACGATTTATGCACAATTTAACAATGTACCAATACAAAGCAACGTAACCACTTTAAACAAATATTTTAAAACCTTGAAGAGCCAATTGCGTAACATTGACCAGGGCAGCAACACAGCTGTTTGGAATATTGCATCTGTCATATAGGTAATAAAGGGGCTGCAATGCTTACATAATAACGTCAGCACACAAATCATTCATTACCAATCCGTTTTTCATTGTTGAAAATCAAAATCTTGAATCTTTTATTTTGAGACACCTTGTACGCTTGAAGTTTTTCTTTCTGTAATAAGTGAGGTCGTACTCTGGTCAGTATGTGTATAATGTAAATTGATACCGGATGTTCCTAGAAGAGACCTGTCAGGGAAGACTATGGTCTGAAAGTTCATACAAAGGTGATGATAAACAATACAAGAACTTGCTGTTGTGTTTTTTCCTAGAATGTCAGCTGTTAAGCCGCTAGTTCAGTTTCACTTTAGTTCAGTTCACTTCAGTAACTACATATTATTAACGCAATTCCTTGATTGTGTAATCTTATGTCTTTATAAAGCGGTCTGTCAAAGTTTCAAAGTGTATTCTAGAATGTAATAATGACATGACTTGCAGCCAAATTTATTGAAGTGTTGGTTTTGTACGTGTGATAATATAATATTTGAATCTTTCCATCTTTGTCACGTTACAATCACTACGCAGAGTTGAAAATTTGCAAATGTCTCTGGCATTTGGTCTGGTAGCGGGCCACGATTGGGTTCATAGCACAAGCAACTGAAATGATTCAAATTTACATGTATTATTAATTCGACAAAAAATCATTGTAATAAAATGTTTAATGTTTGTTGCTCATATAGCCTCAATAGACTGCCCTACTCGTGAAACGGGTTTTGTGATGAGTGAAAAGAGTATGTTGACAAAGCTCAAGTGAAAGCCGCGTATAGAAAAGCAGCGATATCGCTCGTGCATTCGATATCTTTCAAAATGTCGAATGATGTTGCATCATTAAATGATTATTTAAGCCCTGTCAAAATATTAAATGTTAGTACTTTATTAACCATACATTTACATTGTTTAACTGGAACAATGAACTTGACAGCAATTTTTACTGGCCGTAACATAGATCCTGTAGATCTTTTTTTCAGGAAAATTGCAAATGAACATTGGATTCATTTAAAGGCTTACTCAGAGATTTCCCGAGATTTTCAAACAAATCGAGTTTTTTGCATATACATAATGCTGTTCCATGTACTAATCACTGTGTGAATACTAAGCTCAAAACGAAGTCTCTCATTTAGAAAATGACCCTTTGTCATTAATTCCGGAACCGGAATTTTGGTTTTACACGTATCGTAATGGAACATGTTATACTGACATAATGCTTTACTGTATGACAACGAACTATCCCATCCATCTCTAACTTTGGAATTAAGCATTTTAAGTGATAGCTTTTAGATCAAGGTGACCTATTTTTAATACTAACCAAACAATTATATTTCAAATCTCTGAGTCAGTCCTTTAAACTCTCAGATGCGTGTTAGACACCCCAAATACGAAGGCATTTATGTCGTCAGGAAGTTACTACGATTATTTTTTTTTACTTGTTTGGTCAATCCAAGATCCAATTCCTATTTTGCAGAAACTAAGCAACGTTGGGAACCCTTATATTTAAACCCCTCAAATGCTCCGTATCAAAAGGTTGAATCAATTTTAACTGATAAACCTAAGCCCCATCATCATGTCTGTACGTTCCCATCTATTAGTCCTTGTGTGATTTCTATAGAGAAGCCTACTCACATCAGACCACATACAACTGAGACATTCTCGATTTTGCTTATATCATTATATTAGAGGCCTCTCCCCGGCGACGTTTACCGTGTTACAATCCCCAGGCCAACTCGTCCCCCGACAACCTGGGTGTACTAACGACACCATAGAGGCGAATAGTATTCACCAGCGGAACTACTTTCAATTGAAAACATTTTCGGTGCGATGCGATGGTGTCCTTTGAGTACGTTGTCACTTGAAGCATAATAAGTTCTATAATGCTTATACCACTTAAGAAATATTAAATGTTGTAAGCGTTTCATATTTTGTATATACCTGTGTGTGACAAAATTAACAAATAATAAAAACAAAATTAGCTATATGTACCCAAGTTATCACCTTTATTTTTAAAAAACGCGTTGGAGCCCTACACAATACAAGCCAGGAAGGTGGTTTAATAGATCAGAAAGACTAAATAAGACCAGCGGTTGACAATTACATTTTTCCAGGGCCGCAATCACTGGATAGTTAGCCGTTGATGAACATAATAGATTTGAAATTAAGGGAGACTCCTTGCATATTTGAACGATTGTGGTATTGATATGGGTTGTCAAAATCTCCGGCCAAGCGGACACTAGGCCTTTGTTGCATTACAAGACATATTGTGACCATGGTACACAGTTCCTGTACAGAATTAGCTTACTGTAAACTGATGCAGTTCAGTTATCAATGGCCAGTTAAATGAATGAAGGACTATGCTATTGTTGGACCGGGATGGCAAATCCGTTTGCGCGTAATTCTCCTGATACAAGGTTGGCCCTACTTTTGAATGACCAAATAAAACTTTGTTGTGTTGTTTGTATGGATATAAGAATGACATTAGTTCTCCAATGCTGTGGGTAAGGGTATATATTTTGCAGTGTAAAGGTAAGTTGTGTCCAAATAACACGTTTTGATGAAATAAATGCCTGGTGTTTTCAATCATGATACTTAGTTGAAACATCCATCTATCTTATGTGAGAAATAATGTATTTTAGGTCATCATTATTTACTAGCTACAATACTAGAATATTGTATGCAGTGTACTAACACTTTTTTTCCCTGTAGCCATTAAAATAATTCTCTTACCTCTCACGGTGAGTGGAAAGACCTAAAACTTTAATGAGGTCTCACTTATTTTGAAATCTACTTATAATTTATTCCTGGTAAACACACAGTGGAAATTGACGCCCAGGTATGAAAGTCATAAGAAAGTCGATAGGTATGGTTGGCCGCGGTGTATTTAACCGCGGTATTTTCGGTGAATGTTTTTAGAAGTCCCATTGATGCAAATGAGGTTTATTCCATATCAAACCCACTGCATGAGACGTGCATGTATGTGTGTTGTTAAAGCTCAATGCATACTCGGGACTTCTAAATAAAAACGCTAACGTATTTTCAGCGAAGCGATACTTCTAGGACTTGGATTATGATCAAAAGGACTTATATAGCTTATTAATACCAGCAAAATTGCCAAGTCGTGCCTATTTTGGGGCTGGCTAACGGGTCATCAATATGTCAAAGTAAACAATAAATAAACATGAATAGATTAAAAATTGAACGGAATCTTCATGGCCTACGGCTTCTTAATCCCAACACATGAGTCATTTTTACTTATACTTGTTAAAGCCAATCTGTTGAAATTGCCACACTAGCCGCTCGACGAAGGATTTTAAAATCAACAACTGATCGTAAAGAACCAATTTAGAAGACACTTCCGCAACAATCTCATCCTTCATACATGTGTAAAATGTTTCGTTGTAATGCATGTTTAAAATTAACTCGTGCCATGGAAACAGCATTTGTTCCGCTAAACGTATGACAAGCATTACTGATAAACAGAGGGGGTGTTACCGACCCTTCAACCAACAGATTGTAATTTTTCGATGTGACGAGCCTTTCCAGGATTTATCCAGTCATGTTACATGCCAAAATTTACGTCACGCGTATATTGCAGATATTTTTCATTTTGATGGTTTTTGTTATTAGTTATTAATTACACGTATTATCACATCAGGAGAGAGTTATTTATGCACTAATTGGACCCCTTTGAGGGAGGTTATCCCAATGGAGTCTAACGATATACGTGATGATATTGAAATATCACACCCTTTATTTATTGCAGGGGTGTCCAACCGCGTGGCCCGCGGGCCATTGCGGCCCGATAAGAGCTCTCATGCGGACACAGCGAGGGGGTACTTCCAGAAAAAATTAGAATGCTTAAAGATTTTAATATAAGATTTAAAAAAGAGTCATTTGAATTAGTTCATTTTTTTTTTTTTTTTTTTTTTTTTTAACATTGTTGGAAAATTACTTCAATTCAATCAATTTGAAACCAAAATTTATTTAGAAATTGTGGGGAAGGGAGGGAATGGAGGAATGGAAGCCAAATATTTTCCAAATTGCTAAAAGGGTCAACAAAATGGACAAATTGTGTTAATTTGACCAAAAATCTGTCTCGTCTATTGTTATGGGTCCCCTTTTGGCAAATTTGGTATTATAGGGGTCCTACTTCCACACTTTTGTTAGACAACATCATAAGCCGATCTTGAGAGACACGATTACTTGTTTGCGGCACGCAATAGTTGTGGATTTTAAACCAATGTGGGCCCCTGTCTTCAAGCAGGTTTTCGACACCCTGCCCTCTTGTTGTTTCGTTTCTTTTCAAACTTAGTGGTCACAGGATATGCCACCAGCCTAACTCTAGATAAATATAGGACTATAAACAACGTAGTGCAGCGTAGAAAGAAATAGATCGAAATTCGCAAAACAAGAATGGATAGAGTCTGTGGAATGGAAGTTTAGGGTCTTGGCCATATTCTTGACCACAGGTGAAAAAATGCGCATTACCCGTGATAAATGAAATGAACCACTACGTAGCCTATACTAAAACAAAATACCCAGACACACACAACGTCAATATTGCCTAACTTGAAGTAAATGCGCAACAAAATCCAAAATCCCTGCGCCTACATGGTACACTGCAGAAGAAAGGGCAAGCAATCCCGAACGTCCCTACCTGCCATTTAATGCCCCACTTTGAAAAAAAAAAAAAAAACACTGGCGGACACGGACCCTTGCCGTGTTTTAGGGAGAAATTGCCCTAGATCAAAAAAGAAAGATTACGTTACGACTTTTTGCGGTGATCGTAGATTTTCCTTAGGCCGTTAGGATATCACATCCTGGTTATCAATTTCACTCAAAAGGTGATCGTTACGGTAGTGAATTGTCAATCATATCAATTCAACACGTGACATTGAAGAACTGGCGTTACTCTTTAAAGTGTGACCTATATTTGGAGCATAGTGTTAAAACGCCGAAAGCGCTAGTGACATTCGGCAGCCGTAAAAAGACATCAGGAGATTTCCAAAAAGAACGACCCCCTTCATTTTTTTCAAACCGGGATTTGCATATTTGTGACATGCTTTCCAATGTATGAGATCACAACCTGAAGTGGAAGAAGCCGAATAGCCGTCTTTATGTAATAATATGATGATTTAGTTACTTTCTGTAGGTGGCACGACAGAATAGTCAAAGCACGGTGTTCTATGGGGACATTACGATGGTCAGGCAAGTTAAAACAATGGTTTGCTGTTTTCTTTGTACTTTGTTGTCCAAATAAACCTTTCAAAACGTTTCTTGGTAGGTGGTCTACAACGATCCTGTGCAATTTGGAGACAATTCGTATCCTAAATTTCCAGCATCCAGTAGTTTATTCCGGTGTGAGGCCTGACGAATCACTAGCTTTCGCTTCCGCTTTGGCTTTCGCTTTACAATAAGCCACATTTGGCGGGCAAGGTTTATAAACTTATACACGTGTATGTTTTCCTGTTGAAAGTTTTTAAGAGGAGCTCAGTGTCGTAGTTAGGTTATGCAACTTTATAGAACATTAAAGGCATCACGATTGTGTTCTTTTTTGCCTCACATCAAAGTTGTGTTGAGTCCAAAGAGCCGCCGCGACTAGCCGAATCAAACAACGATCGGAACCTAACTGTCAAAGATACTTAAATTTATCTAATTATCACATTTCGTCGCCCTGGAAATAACCCACTCCACCCCACAACAAAAGCACTAAACAAACAAGAAACCAAACAAAAGAAAACATTTTTATTTTGTGAAAAAAGGGGCCATTCATATCCCACGGCCTCGCCCACCCCCCCTCGATCTTAATTTAAACACAAGTTGGAGATGTTTATTTTATCCGAACCGTTGAGTCTAAGATATAGTCCGTAGGTGTGTGTGCCTAATCTTACGTGCACATTCGACCTGCGTTCGAAAAAAAGAAATCGACAATTTTCAATTTCTTCAATTTATTTGTGCCTTAACGGATCCGAAATACATTAACAGAGTAGCCTGTCATGCATCGATCATGTGAGGGCAGCGTTGATTGCAACACTTGCTCACAAAAACGCACCGTCAGATTTAACTAGAAAATTTTGGGAAATGTGGCTTTTCTTGGGGGATATCTAGTAAACCGTAAATCAACCATTGCCGTGCTAGGATCCACGAAAATACCTCTAACACCTACAATTGGCAAATTGACCAATTATTACACAAAGTGCCACGAGGTTATTGGTTGCAAAAGAAGTGTTTCTTTTGGAACAGATGGCGCGTGTGTACTGTACTTCTCACACATGACATTCATTACAATATGCCTTTGGTAATCACTCGGCGATACGACAGATCCAAGGATTTTTCCAGCATGATGAAGTGACATGGCAATTCATTTCCTCACAACCGGGATGATTCCTTCATTGTCATATAGCAGGTAGAATTAGGTGTTCATTATCACAGGGTAATGATAATAATACTCACATGTTCCTTCTCTTTGAAAGTCGAGATTAGATTTGACGTGCTTAATGTCCATTTAAATCGGTTGTTGAACTGTCGAAATCAGCATGATATTATAGTGTAGTATATGTCGACTGTTCAACTCTCCTGCTTTCGACTGCAAATTTGGTTCAATATTTCTGAGATAATACAACCCCAATTCTTATCTTAAATTCTTACTTGCGCGTCCAGGAAAGCCTATTGATTGAGGTTGGGGTACGGGATTTCGAATGTTTCCACATCCAGAATGAATGAGGGTGTATATGTCTTTGGTAAAATAAGTGAATCAAAACGCGTCGTGTGTCATGAGGTATAGTTGACTTCACAGTGTACTTGGACATGACGTGGGTCTTTCGCCAAATGCCGTCAAACTCGAAGAGTTGGCAGTTCAACCTCACCAGGATTTTGTCGAAAGGTTTTCTTTTCAAAATGACTTCAAGGTGATTTTCAAACTTGGGTTTCCGCTTGGATAAAGAAGCGCCGTCATTTTGTGGGATTATGGTGAAACAGACAACAAAAAGTGCACTGTGGTAGTCGTCATCAGGAGATGCTTCTTGATTTGATTTAGATTCACTAGGGTCGATAGATAATATTCGAATCATCGAATGAATTTTTGCTTTGTCTTCTGCGTTGGTCGTTATAGATATATTTGATGGATTCCTGTTCAACACAGCTAGGCTGTAACGTGATGCATCTTTTTTTACGCATTTTGATTAATATTAGTCAAAGGGCCGTCAGTAGGCCTACACATCGAAGAGGGCCGAGGGCTTACTGTCTAAGATCCTCTCAGTAGACCAACATTTACTGACATACCCTACCCACCGCTTTATCCCACTTTAGGATGTGCTAGATTAGAGTAGCCCGAATCGAAATTTCAGAAATGTAGCCATTATAGGATTAAAACCTGGGCATATTGATGATTGTACACAGACAAAATAATACAAGATTCTGGCAGATATCAAATTAAATCGCTTCGATATTAATTACAATGAACATAGCTATTTCTGGTGTAGGAAGAGTCGGCTCCGGGGGAAGGGGGGAATAGGCGACATGCATGATCCAAGGATTACATGGGTTTTGTTTTTGCGCTGCCTGTTGACATTTGAAGGGTCCTTGTCATCCCACTTCTAAAATACGTTAGATTAATGCCATATTGCTAGATTTGGAATCATGTGGAGAAATCATAAGGACCGTTGGTCAGGGGTGGTATAAAATCATTTCCTTTTCGTGAGTGAAAGCTCTTAAGTTGATGTAGTACTGTGTAGACAGACAGATACAAGGACAATCGTGAATTTTTGTTGCCCGTCATGGGTCCACCGATTCATTTTTAGAAGGTAATTTGTGAACTGAATTGGAGCATAGAAGATAACGGGATGATTGTAAAAATGATTAGCTGATATCGATAGAAATAGAAAACATTTACTAAAAGGTATTGGTTTACTATAAAGGTATGGTTACTCTATAGATACATTACCACTATGATACATACTCCACACAGATTGCCAACGTGGTCCATAGGATTAGCTGGTGGGTACGCATTTCGTTACTGGTAATAGGCCGCAGACCTTTCAAATTACGCCACGAAAACATTCAAATCTTATGTCATATCTTTTAAGCCCTAGATTCACATATTCATCAGATGAGTTAAGATAATGAATTCTGAATATGTAAGAGATATACCACATGAAGAACATGGAAGTCGCATCTCGGAAGGGCTATATTTGGCTATTCCAGGAATTAGAGATATATTTAGGTTACGGTAAAAATATGGCACCTGTGCCCACGATCTAATCATGGCGAGTTTTCCGCCACGCATGTCCGAGTTTCACGAGCTGTGTATCGAGGTTTTCCTCGCCAGATGTAGACGCAGTGGTGCAGCGTATATGTCGAGAGGTTTACAGCGCTTATCTGTCCAGTTTGCACTCTGATACATCGAGTTGTGATCTCTTATATGGGGTTTGGACATAAATCATGTCCAGTTTTCGCTCACGTATTCATAATGTCATGGCGAGTTTTCCCGTCGCATGTCGAGTTTCCGCGCTGTGTCGCGAGTTTTCCTCGCCATATGCATGTCGAGTGTGCAGCGCGTTATATGTCGAGTTACAGCGCTTACTCCTATTGTCCAGTTTGCCCTCTATACATCAGTTTTGCTCTCTATATGGTGAGTGACATAAATCATGTCCAGAAAAATCATGCCGAGTTTCAAAATTTCGACATGATTTTTTCTCAACATGAGGAAAAACCGACATTGATTTTTTGGTGATGTGCTGAAACAGAAATCATGTCGAGTTTGCCTCATGTTGAGAAAAAAACTCATGTCGAGTTTGCTCATGTTGAGAAAAAAAAATCATGTCAAGTTTGACAAGTGATTGAAAAAAATCTTGTCCAGTTTTTTAAGAACTCGGCATGATTATTCTGGACATGATTTATGAAACCTCGGCAAATAGAGTTCAACCTGGTATACAGCCGCTTGTAACTCGACATTTTAGGCGGGGGTAAAACTCGTATATACGGCATGAATGATAAACTCGCCATGATTTGATTCGTGGAGCGGCCATAATAAGAGTAGGGAGTTATAATATCGTAATACGAGCTCAACGGATTACGAAAAGTCATCCCAAACCGAGTCATGTCCTGAGGTTTAGAGCTATTGGATTTGGAGGTGGGAGTGGAGTGGACATTGCCAAGAGACACGACGACATCTCGCAGACAAAAAATGCACTCCGAATTTTGTTTTCCGAAAAACCCGCTTTGGTCCGGTGTTGTATGGTGCATACTTAAAATAATTCACCAGAAGTCAATAAGCCCAACACCGTCTCTATAAGAAGGCTTTTAGCACGTTCTGTCGTGTATGACAAAAATCTAAGCATGCTTCTCTATGAGCCAGTAGGACAGCATTAAGTTCGAAGTTTTGTTTCTCGGGTTTTCTTTTTTCTACGTGTTTGTAAAAATATTTTTCGAAACATTCTCGCAGATTTTCTTTAAACCACTAAAGTGCAACTTCAAGACTTGTATCTTTAGAATCCCCCTCGTGTCCCTTTTTAGTGTTTTTGTGCAGTTTGTGTACTATCAGGTCTTTTACTTCTTTGCATTCCAATAAAGGGTTACACTTATTGCAGGAGAATGAAATTAATGGATCCGAGCTCCATCAACTTTAATTTGAATCTTTTCCAAGTAACTTATTTTTTTGGCGCATAAGTACAGTTGGTCTTTCCCCTGGTGTACATCTCGGAACTTTTCTAGGATAGGCACGCAACTTGGAGATTGCAAA
>JAMKCH010034068.1:0-15446 GCA_023653785.1 Ophioderma brevispina | reverse complement strand
ATACATTTCATTCATGTATGGAAACACACATAGTGTATTCAAGGCATTAACATTCCTCACCATAACATGATTAACAGAAGTCCCTGCGCCTCTTTGAATTTTTCACCTCCGGAAGAATGGTACTGGGTCAAATATCAATGAATCGAGTCTAGTGACACACACTTAGCATCCGTTTGTGCGGGTGTAATGTCATACATACACACACACAGGCTTGCTAAGTGGTCCTCCCTTTTTATAGCTAGAGCAGCCCACAAAAATGAAAATACACCTGTATACGATGCCATCCAGCATTAGTTCGACGTATATCTGCATACGAACCTCCACTTCTACGAACGATTTACGGCATGTTTAACCACGTCGTGCCATATTCCTTGCACTTCTAACTGCATATATCGAGTCAACGGGAACAGACTTTCGAAGTTGATGTGAGCAAAGGCAAGCAATCCAAATAGACCTACCTTTTTCTGTGTTTGCTTGCCAACCAACAAAACTCCTCCTAAGCGTGCGATACCACCATAAAATCACAAATTGATTGAGCCATCTTACTGGACTATTTATCTTCTAATACACTACAATCTCAAATTTTCAGGCGTTTTCAGCATCGCAATTCAATTTCTTTGTTTCAATATGTACATAAAAGTCCTTGATTAAAAATACAAAACACCACTGAAGTCAAGTGCTGCCACAAACAAAGTATTAATAGGAGCTTTGTGTATTACATGATCGTGATGACCAAAGTCTGACAGAAATGACATAAGGTGTTAAACATGAAGAGAGTGGGTACGTACATCTTACCTTCATTAGCGTCATGTTCGTGTATTGCGCCGACTTCATTTGTCATTTTTTACTCCAAAATATTAAAAAAATAAAGACCCAAGGAAAACACTACAGAAATAATAAATCATCTTATGTTGTATTTTTTTAAGCATTTTATTTCAGGTTCTTGCAAATTGTACTCTATTGTGTTTACAATTAAGGTTGACATGCAACGTGAAATTCGGTATATAAAATTGCGCAATTAGTAATGATGTATTTACTATCACACACACACACACACTGTAAATATCACAGGCCAATTACAGCAAAATATTGTAAAAATGAAATATTTTTTGCTTTTTATATTTCTTTCCCATCGGCGACTCGAAAATCCGGATGGACGGACACTCTAAACATGACGTCTCGGTACCGCCTATCCTCTGCGAATTCAGCCCCTATGTATTGTGTAAAGGGGTGTTTTCATTTGGCCATAATTTACTAAAAAATATCATAGATAAATACAAAGATAAAAACAACAGCAGTGGTAAAAAGTAAATTCACCTCAAAGTTGTAAATTTTAGGCATTAGGCCATGTTCTTGATTTTGCAACATGACTGCAAACCAGACCCCTACTCTCTTTTAAATGGAAAGATTGGAGGTGAGGGAAAAGCCCAAATTAAGATTGAGAAATCAGTCTTAAAAGCTCTAAAGTATCGAAATTCAAACCAAATTCCATTGAATTTTCAATCGAATTTTAGACGTTTCCTCAACTCAATCTTTTAGTTGATTTTTTCATCTTGGTTTAAGAGAGTACGCAGGGGAAATTCCACAAAAGGCCGAAAGGTCCACTTATTGGTTGATTTGTGGAGAAGAGGTCGCAAAATTGAGAGAATTTTGACAAGTAATCGCCATTTTAGGGTGATGAGATGTTCAAAAGGACCCGTGGGTTGATTCAGGCTTATACTCAAAAAGGTCCACTTTTTCGATGTCCGCCCCCCCCCTCCCAAAAAGTATTCCTGCTATGGCCTGCCTCGAGCAAAGAGTAGGCCTATATTCACATTAGACCTATAATTATTATCTCATTACAATTCATTGTTTGAATCATTGCAGCCCGGGGCACGTAAGCATGCGTTCCTTTCACCCTGATTGGAAACACACTTAAACAGAAATATCTCCAAGTAAACATACTATAGTAGATTCAATGCTGACTTACGGTTGCAAGCATTTTCATGTTTGCATACTTTATATCAATGAGTCCAAATAAAATACTTGACATTATCTGACAACTAGAAATGACAAAATGCCTTTCCTACAAAATTGTGTCCCACTTAACAGAAATTTGGCTTGGGCTTGAACAAAATTGAAGTTGACGATTACAATAGCAGAATAAGGTGACATATTTACAACACGGACCGCTATAAATACTCTATTTGTTGTACACTTTTACTTTGTGATCACGTTCGCGCTATAGTCACTTCAATGAGGACGAGGACACTTCCAGAAAACTGCTCTGAAACACTAATTGTTAGCTTCTAAAACGGCCAAACCCATGACCGTCACGGGGCTCCGCTCTAGGACCACCCTCGTAACATTATCATTCCCCACGCAAGTGCAGGAATCGGGAATCTCTGAGTCCTTGCACCCCCCCCCCACAGTCAGGTCTGCTACGCCACTGCGCACTACGTGCCGCATGGTACGGGTAGATATACCGTAATGTAATCAAAATGTGGCTTGATAATCTCTTTATGCATAAATTCAATGTGAAGAATCAAAATACAAAACGATTTCAATAATTCTGATATCTTAAAGAGTGCTCTTTCAAATGCCATAAAGTCTCTATCTGTACTACCTGGCTCGTCGTCTCATTTTCAGTTTGGGTAATTTTAGCGACTTTTCATGCGGACCACGGGGAGGGGGGACTTTTAGGAGGCATGGAATCTTGTATTGTTTGTTTCATGGTCACAGAGCCATATGCCGTTAGTAATTTTTGGATCATTTAAAGACCCTTCAGCATCATTTATTTTACTATTAATTCCCCTAAAAATGGAAAAAAATCTATTTTCACTTTACGATGGCCCATTTTGCCCCACCCCGTGGAAAACAAAGGAGTAACATTGAAATTCTGATTAATCTCTGTGTCAAACAAATATCAATAACTGCTTGAAGTTGTGGAGCAAATACACTGTTATAAACGCACGGTATAATTGCACTGTTTGTCAGCCTATATTACCCATTTTGCTCAAGGTCACAATTTTTGGACGGGCTGCCGTTGAGAACGGAAGGAATATGAATTTTCTGTTTGTGACTACCCTTAGTTACACAACAATTATCCCTGAGGAGAGTTAAGCAAAAATCCGAAGTTGTATGGTGAACTCCCTTCACTGTTTTGGCATGAAAGCCTTATGAATTCAGGTCATAATTGTATATTAACCATATTGTGTATAGCCGTGCCACAGTGTTAATCTTGGCTCACACTAACCAAGTATGGGGTACGCAGGTATATTAAGCTGCAAATTGCAATTTGAATTTGCCTCGCCAATCATTGTGTGTTGCCTTTAATGTTGCTGGAGAATCCGGTAGTGACGGCAGACGGCCGAAATGATTAATGTATTATGGTTTGATTGGAGGGTTGTAAGTGCAGTGTTTTTTGTTTTGGTTTTTTTCTTAATTTTGGGTGTCTATTTGGTTTTTTTCATACTTTAAATTCGACCGTAACAACGAAAAATATTAAAACAATATCCACTATAAATAATTATTGACCACAATCGAGTGGTTCACAAAAACGGAATTATATCACCCTAATAATAATATTAAAACCACTAGTCTTGACCATGTGCTATATTAAAAATCGCGCCATGTATACCGTGTTTTCGATACGACCGGCACGTTCGCGTCATACAATGCCATAGAAGATACACGTTATAAAGCATCATGTTGGAAGATTCGTGACTCTACTGTGCCGTCCGCATCGCATACACAAATGACATATCCAGATCCAGTGCGCAATTTCAATAGCGCATGTCAGACAAACCGCCTTTTTTCATTCGTTTTTATTGTTAGTATAATTCCGTTTACTCATGAACCACTCCATATTTTGTTCAATAATGTATTTATAGGCGTATATTGTGTACGTTATTCTTGACATACAGGTTCTCCTTAAGATGCGATCATGATTTATCCGAAGTACTTCCAGGGCCGCTTTTTTTTAGGGGGTGCAGGTCTTTGAAAAGTAGGCCTTTTTTGAAAAGGTGACCTTAACCCCAAATGGTAACTTTTCTTTTTGACCATCTCATCACCAAAAAGCGAACTTTCTTGTCATATTTCCCTACACTTTGGACGTTTACTCAAATAAATCAGCCCAAAAGTGGTCTTTTTTGGTGGAACCCCTGCCTCCCCCAGAAAGAACTTTTATTTCTGCCACTTCAATTTTGCATTTTTTGAAATACCTCTTAACATAAAATATTTGCACATAATTAACACATGCATTTTATATCCGCTCTGGCTATACAAGAACTACTATAGAGGTTTATTCTGTGACGTCAATTTCGTATCGATCGGCGAATCTTCACCATGCTTACGGTATGTTTACGCACCTACATATATAAAACACAAAGCGTGCAAAGCAAATGTTCAGACGTTGTTTTTGTTTGACTCAGTTCGTATTCCCCCCTTCCGCTGGGTATTTTGGAATCATTTCATAAGCTTCATAACATGAATATGAATTATAGTTTTTCCTGTGAAAAATTGAAAATGGCCGGACAACCGCAGTCAGTCATCGCAATTTATCACTAAACTGACCGATCTGCGAGACCGGGAAATGAGCCAGATTCTAGCGCGAGTGCTTGTCCTTTTTTCGTCTTGTTTACTAAAAGTAAGTTACATCACAGTATGGAATCTTAGGATTAATTTTATTCCATGTTAAATTTTTGACTCCTGATGATGAAGAATACTAGCCTAAGCTTCAAAAGAACAATTGGATTAATAATAAACAAAGCTGTCAAACCTGCCAACTTAAGCTCAGATCGAAACATTCGTTTTGCGGCGGTGTCATCTTTTTTTTAAAGCGGTATAATATTTGGCAAAAAGTAATATTGGGGCTTGGGATGATCCCCCAGGAATTGTATATATAAACAAACCAGCATGACGGGGAAATCGGCATATTTTCAGTTAACATGCACTTTCTTTCATATGTTACTGAATATGCAATACTTGCATAAGTTGGTGGTTGGGAGGGTGCCGCTTAAAATTCCCTACAAGGCGTTTCGCGTCCATCGTATCGCCACAACCGGATGCATGGTGTTTTTCAGGGGCTCAATTTCGGCCAATCCTGCACTAGATCCCACTACACTGCACTGTTTGAACGGGCTGCCAGTTTGCACTTCCAATGCGAATTTAATCCGATATTATTTTGTAGTGGGGCATATTTAAATATTATCAGCTTTTTGTTGACCCAAAGGGAGCTCAAAGGCGTGTACTTAAAAATATTTCCGACATATTACTTCTACGCCACGAATTTTTTTTCTTTTTCCATGCCGTTGCTTACGGGAGAAGGAACGCCAGTTGACACATAGGCCTAATAGCATGTTATTTTTGCCTTGTAATCCACCTTATTTTTTTTCCTGAAAAGGATGATTTTTCCTACATCCCACTAAGCTTCCGTCCTACATTTTCCTTTCTTTCTTTTTAATCTAAATGCGAAGTGTAAAAAACGTGCAGAATAGTTTGACTTGTCAGATATTCTCCAGGCCTAACTGAAAATTGTACGGTCTGTTCAAGCGGTGCCATGGTTAGTCATCCTACCTACTTCACTTTGTGTACCGTAAGAATGGTGTTTGAGCACGCTTAATCGCCGATCGATAAAAAGTCGAGGAATACCGCTATAGGCCCTCATTTTTGTATCAATTAATTATAGGTTCTATTTACTGGGCAATATTACACCACACCAATCATACTTGCATGGCAAGTACTGTAAAAAATTTACTCACAATATTTAAAGCATTGTTCAAGCCTACTGTTTGTTTTTTGTTGTGTTTTTGTGTGAAAGTGACAAATCCACATAAGCACCATAATGGCAATAATACTCATCAACTTTTCAAACAAACCTAGATCATATATCGGCCTATCAAGACTGTGCAGATCAGGAATTACAAGATTCACAAGACTCGCAGGGCCCCATTCAAGGCTTTTTGGTGTATTCTTTTGTTGCAATTCTTGTAACATATTGTAAATCTTGACAGTCAGGGAACTTGACATGTATAGATAGTACACAGTGTTCAGGATCATTGGGCTCCTTTTACAAGATCCGGAGTAATTCTTTGGTCTACAGCCCAGAAAAATCCAGCATTGGCCCTGTGAATGATGAGATCGGAGTAAAGTAATGGATTGATTGGAGTTTAAGTGCAGTTGTTTTTTATGGTTTTTCTTAATTTTGGGTGTCTATATTTTTCGTACTTTAAGATAATTTGGATTTACTACTACACATTTTCGTATCTGAAGCCTTTCCCACATTTCTTACTTACAAACTTTCCATTTGGAAATATACTATTGTAATGCATTAAAGTTCTAACTTTTCTGTATTACAATTACCCATACCTTACTGTGCAGATATTTCCAGTAACCATAACAACCTTGTTTTAAACTTGTAGCATCTATATGGTATGGAGTTCCGCCAACTAAATATTCTAGCAAGTGAAATTAGAAAATACAAGTTTTCTAATGATACCACATCTCAGTGTTTTAATTAATTTTTGAAACATTCAATGGTTTTTCGGCGACTTCACAATCTCAAAGTCAGGGACATGTTTAAAGCCCTAGCTCATCCTAGCTTTTATTGAACTAAAACTCCAATGACATATTGCCAAACATGCAATCACAAATCATTTTCCCAAAGTTCACTTTGACCAAAAGACCTTTGTTAACCTATCCACTTGAACTGGGTTTACAAGGCTGGCATCATAGCATGAATGAAGATTAATTGATCATGCCTATTAATCAGCACAATAAGTACTACTCTTTGCCAGGGAGCCCACCAGAAAATTAGGGCAGTACAACATCTCAGTTGAGGGTGAGCTTTATTAGCTTTTTTTGCATTCTGAGAGGATATTGCATGAACCAGCAAGCCTCAGTACTCAATTGTTACCAGCTCCTGTATCTCCATATTCATATTAAGAAGATACACATTTCATTAAAATCCAGTAAACTGTTAAAACTATTTTTCGATGGTCTGTAACATTTATTTTTGAGAAAAGTTTGGCTTAATTTATCAACCATTTATTAAACTATAATAATTTTTTGTTAATGTGACAAATCAACATAAGTACCATAGGTGACGAAAACTAAAAACCCTGTTTTACGGCCCGACCGACCCTGATTTTTCAGTTTTGCAGAATTTTTTTTTTTTGTAGTTGCCAAAAATCATGTAATCCAGCCTGTTTTTAGCCTAAATTTTCTTTTTTTTTTTAAATTGGTAAAAAATTTTTTTTTTTTTTTTTTTTAATTTTTTACTTTTTCATTGTTTTTTTGTGTTATATTAATTTGACAGAAAAAAATTTTAAAAAAGAAAAATTTGCCCGACCGACCGCCCCTACTCTTAAGGTCCGCTCTCCCGTAAAAATGGGCTTTTTCTTTTTTTTTTTGTTTTTTTTTTTTTTCCCCTTTTGTTCGTGCGCCTAAGGGCATATACCTCGGCAACAATTTCCAACAGCAACATATATATGCCTATCAGACTGTCAGATCAGGATTCCAGATTCACAAGACTACAGGGCCCTGTCAAGGCTTTTTGGGTGTATTCTTTGTTGCAATTCTTGTAAATCTTGTCTAAATCTTGACAGTCAGGGAACTGACTGGTATAGTTAATACACGTGTTTCAGGATTCATTGGGCTCTTTTACAAATTTGAGGATTCTCTTGTTCTTCAGCCCAAAAATCCGTATTGCCCCTGCAAATGTGGATAGGAGTAAATTTGATTGATTGGAGTTGTAAGTTGCAGTGGCTTTTGGTTGTTTTTCTTATTTGGGTGTCCATATTTTTTCATACTTTATGATGCTATCGGCCCTGCCAATTGTGAGAAATTATGAATTTGATTGGAGTATAAGTGAATTCTTTTTTTTTTTCTGTTTTTTTTTTTCCTCTCATCTTCATTTTGGGTTTCACTACTTTCTTCATACCTATAAACACATCTGTGAGTCACATATGTATTTATTTATTCGGATATACACTTTTGGAACAGTGGCACTCAACGACAATAGTGGTGGCATCCACCACCATAAAACAACAAAACAAGAATAAAGAACAGAATGATTAAATTACCAGACAGGGGCCCGAATAATCCCATACAATCTCCCCCTAGATTACTACCCTAGAAAAGACTAGTCCCAGAGAAGATTGAAATTCTCCTCTTCTCTGCTAGTACTAATGAACAAAATTCAGGAGGGGTGATGGGGAAACGCAAAACAAGCTACCAAACTGTGAGGAATGGCGAGCACAATGCCCAGGCAGGGATAGAGTGGGAGACATTTTATATCCGTCCATGAATGAGTGAGCATGCAAAATAAGCAAAAATAATGCTGAATCTAAGTGCTTGGCTTCATAAAACATGAATGAACAGACTTAAGAATACTTATTATATTATACTTACAACACATATGCAAACACATCCACCCATACACACCCGCACACACACATACATACAACACGCACGAACTATATGGGCCTATACCATATGTTTACAGACAATATTACTAATTAATACACATACCCTGTATAAACACGGCAAAACACACATTCATATTCAAGTACATCACAAGCATACACACACATGCACAGGGTACAGTATGTGCCTACAAACACGCCACACACAACTACAAATAGCCAAGACAAGCATCGCTCACCTCAAGATATAAATAAAATAAAAATATTAAAATACATAATATAAAGAAAAACAAGCATATTGAAGTGCTACAAACTATACACAGCTTGAAAAAGTATAACGGTTTAATAGGTAAGCCAAAATCCTAAACTATCAAATCAACATTTTGAGGTTAATTGCGAAGTTTGTTTCTCAGCTCCCAAGCTCTTTTTGCCTATGACTTACAAAAATATATCAAATACAGCATAATAATTTCAACCATCTTCAACATAGTAATTGTTGTACGTGTCAATACCACCTAACGTGAGGATTGTTTTTGACATGTAAGCTGCTGGATATGAAGGCTTCCCATACATCAAGAATGATTATATCAAATAAATCACGTTCAAGTTTGTTGTATTCATCAATTCTGATATCATTGAGCATGCTGCAAGTAAATAAGAAATGTTGAACATCTTCATGCCAATAATTTGCATTTAAACAAGTGCCGTCATGATCAGGAACCCATTTGCTGGTTCTGCGATCTAGCGGCAGAGTGATTGCCGCGAAGTGTTAAATTTAAGACTAGCGCCGCGAAAATCGGTCTTATCAAGTAGTATTTTTCTAAAGCAGGAGCGTACTTAATATTGGAATAATCATTAAAGTCGTGAATTTCTCCCGCCTCGTTATGCCAGTAATTGAGATAGGCATCGTAGGTTGGCTTGCTAAAAATTCTGTCCCCAAACTGGGTTTGAAGATCCCGATTCGCGCATTGTCCAAATTGATGCAACATGAAATCGGCAATTAAGCGCATGCTGTATGTATATTGCTAAGGAATTGGAAACGGAATCTGGCAACATCCCTTTTTAAAAAAGTTAAGCCTGTGTGCTAAACATAAGACTTGGCCAGCGGTGTTTGTCCATGAGCATAAGCTGATTAAGGTATTTAGCTCTGATCGCGTCTTGAGAAACTTAATAGGCATCCACCAGATCGCCATATATGGCTCCTTTGTGTATTTCGAGGATGCCCTAGAGATACAATTCGCGGCCATTTGAAGTTGAAGAGACTCAATTCTTATCGATGTCAGTTTTACACCTTGCGCCTCCCCAACCCGCGCATCTCTCTACCCGTGCGCGCACATATAGGAGGAGGCTGAAGAGACGAGATGCTTGACTCAGGTCTGGGGGAGGCGCAACAAACACTGCTGACTCATAACTGACTGAACTAAAACTACAGTTAGGTGTGTGAGTAGAGTTTTCACGTCAATGGGCGCGATGTAATCCTATAATGGCTGGCGTGTTGTGTGCCACACCCACCAAAGGAGGCCAAAGGTTGCGATCTTGGTTGGATGCCTATTAGTTTTCTCAAGACGCGATCAGAGCAAAATACCTCAATCAGCTTATGCTCATGGACAAACACCATTGGCCAAGTCCTTATGTTACACACAGTGCTTAACTTTAAACGGTGTTTTGCCAGATTCCGTTTTCCAATCCTTAGCATATACAACAGCATGCGCTAATTGCGATTCAAATGTTGCAACTCAATTTTGGACATGCGGCGAATCGGGAATCTTTCAAACCCAGTTTGGGTACAGAATTTTTAAGCAAGCCAACTAACGATGCCTTGGTCAATTACGGGCATAACGAGGTCCGGGAGAAAGTCATCGCTCAAATGATTTAATTCCCAATATTAAGTACGCTCCTGCTTTAGAAAAATATCTCCTGTAAGACCGATTTTCGCGGCGCTAATCTTAAATTTAAACTTCGCTGCAATACCTGGTACTCTGCCGCTAGATCGCAGAACCAGCAATGGTTCCTGACATGACGGCACTTGTTTTAACATGCAATTATTGGCATTGAAGAGTTCAACATTTCTTATTTTCTTGCAGCTGCTTAATTGATTCAGAATTGATTTAATACAAACAACTTGAAACGTGACTTATTTGCTATTAATTCATCTTTCTGTAGGGAAGCCTTTCATATCCAGCACTTACATGTCAAAAACAACCTCACTGTAGGTGGATTGACACTTACCACAATACTAGTTGAAGATGTTGAATTATGGCTGCTGTATTTTGAATGATTTTTGTAAGTCATATGCAAAAAGAGTCTTGGGAGCTGAGACACACTTCGCAATTAACCTTCAAATGTTGGATTGAGTTTAGATTTTGGCTTACCATTATTAACAACAACAACAACACCGTTAATACTTTTTCAATGCTGTTGTTCCATAGTTTTGTGAGCACTTCAAGTTCGCCTTGTTTTTCTTATTTATGTATTTTTATACTTTTATTGTTATTTATATCTTGATTGAGCGATGCTTGTCGTGGCTATATTTGATTTGATTTTGTGTGTGTGCGTGTTTGTAGGCACATACTTTACCCTGTGGCAGCTTGGTGATGTGTGATGGTACAATGACTATGACTGTGTGTTTTCACGTGTTTTTATACATTGTATTGTATAATTATGGTGAATTTGTCCTGTACATCATGTATAGGCCCATATAGTTGTGCGTTTGTATGTATATGTGTGTGCGGGGTGTAAGGGTGGATGTGTATGCATAGGTGTGGTAATGATAATATATATGTATTCTTAAGTTCTGTTCATTCATGTTTTAAATGCAGCCAGCCTTTTAGCATTCAGCATTATTGTTTGCTTATGTTGCATGCATCACTCATCATGGGAGAATATAACATGTCTCCCACTCTAACCCTGCCTGTGTCATTTTGCTCGTCCATTCCTCACAGTTCTGGTCAGCTTGTTTTCCTTTTTCCTTACTCCCCTCCCCCCTCCTTAATTTTTGGTTCTTAGTACTCAGGAGGAATGAAGAATTTCAATCTTCTCTGGGACTAGTCTTTTCTAGGGTAGTGATCTAGTGGAAGATTTGTATGGTGATTATTCAGCCCATGTCTGTGTAATTTAATCATCTGTTATTATTCTTACTTTGTTTTGTTTGTTTTTTTGGTTTTGGATGCACCACTATTGTATTTGCGTGCCACTTTCCAAAAGTGTATATCCGAATAAATAAATAAACTATGTGAATCCAGATTGTGTTTAATTAGGGTATGCAAGAAAATGTAGGAACCCAAAATTCAGATGAGATGTGAAAAACAAAGAAAAAAAAACAACTTCACTATACATCCAATCAAACCTCATTTTCTCCACAATGGCAGGGCCGATAGCATCTTAAAGTAATAAAAAACTAATAGACAAACCCAAAATTAAGAAAAAAAACAACCAAAATACACTACTGCATTAAACCCAATCAATCCATAATTTACTCTGATCCACATTTGCAGGGGCAATACTGGATGTTCTTTCGGCTGAAGAACAAGAGAATCACCTCAAATCTTGTAAAAGGAGCCCAATGATCCTGAACACTGTGTAATATCTATACAAGTCAAGTTCCCTACTTTCAATATTTACAAGATTTACAAAATACAAGAATTGCCAACAAAAGAAAACCACCCAAAGCTTGAACAGGGCCCTGTTTAGTTTTGTGAAATCTTGTAATTCCTGATCTGCACAGTCTTGATAGGCCTATATAGTTTCTGTTTGGAAAATGTTGCCGAGTATATTGCCCTTTAGGCGCCGAAAAAAGAAAACCCGTTTTTAAACGGTCGAGCGACCTTAAGAGTAGGTCGGTCGGTCGGGCAATTTTTTCTTTTTTAAAATTTTTTTTCTTTCTGTCAAAATTTGCCTAAAAATAGCCCCCACAAATCTGAAAAATTACGAGAAAAAATGAAAATTTTTTTAGCAAATTTAAAAAAAAAAAAAAAAAAAATTTAGGCTAAAAACAGGCTGATTTTTTACAATGATTTTTTGGCAAAACTAAAAAAAAAAAAAATCTTCTTCTGCAAAACTGAAAAATCAGGGTCGGTCGGTGCCCGTAACATGGGTTTTTTATTTTCGTCCCTTTATGGTACTTATGTTGATTTTTCACATTCACAGCAATTTATATATTTAATAAATGGTTTGATAATTTAAGCAAACTATTTTCTCAAAAATATGTTACAGACAGACCCCTCCTAAAATAGTTTTAACAGTTTACTGATTTTCATGAATGTGTATCTTCTTAATATGAATATGGGATACAGGAGCTGGTAACAATTTGAGTACTGATGCTTGTTGCCTGCTTCATAGCAATATCCTGCCAAATCCTCTCAGAATGAAAAAAAGCTAATAAAGCTCCCCCTCAACTGAGAAGTGTTTGTACTGCTAATTTTTTCTGGTGTCTTCCTCCCGCTGCTGCTTCCCCTGCAAAGAGGTAAGTACTATTGTCTGATTAAGATGCATGATTTCAATTCTTCCATTCATGCTATATGCCAGCTCTTTGTGTAAACCCACCCCATTCAAGTGGATTGTTTAACAAAGGTCATTTTGGTCAAAGTGACCTTTGGGAAAATGATTTGTGATGCATGTTTGGCAATATGGGGGGTCAATTTTATTATTTAGTTCATAAAAAAGCAGGATTAGCGAGGGCATTACACATGTCCCATGACTTTGCAGATTTGTGAAGTCGCAAAAACCCATTGATGTTTTCACAATTAATTAAACTAGATTTTGGTATCATTAGAAAAACTGTGTATTTTCTAATTTCACTTGCTACTATTGAGTTGGCTGACGTCCAACAATATAGATCTACCAGTTTAAACCATAGGTTGTTTATATGGTTACTGGAATTATTTGCACAGTACGGTAGGGTCATTGCTAAATCAGAAAGTAGAAAACTTAATTTGCATTACAATAGTATATTTCAAATGAAAAGTTTGTAATTAAGACATGTGGTATCGCCTTTTCTAATACAAAATGTAGTAGTAAATCCAAATTAATCTTCGTAAACGAAAATATAGACAAACCCAAATTAAGATAAAACCCATAAAAAAACAAACTGCACTTAAACTCCATCACTCATACTTACTCCGATCCACATTCACAGAGCCAATGCTGGTTTTGTCTGGGCTGTAGAACAAGAGAATCTCTCAGATCTTGTAAAAGGAGCCCAATGTCCGACACTGTGTATTATCTATACAATTCAAGTTTCCCTGACAGTCAAGATTTACATATTTACAAGAATTGCAACAAAGAATACACCCAAAAGCCTGAATGGGGCCCTGTGATTCTTTGAATCTTGTAATCCTGATCTGCACATCTTGATAGGCCTATATATATATAGTTTTCTGTTTGAAATGGTTTTTGCTGAGTCTATTGCCATTATGGTGCTTATGTTGATTGTGTCACATTTACACAAAACCAAACCAAAACAAACGTAGGCTTGAAAATGCTTTAAACTATTTGTGAGTAACATTTTTTTTACAGTACTTGCCATACAAGTATATTGGTGTGTGTAAATTCCAAGGTAAATAGACCTATATTATAAAATACAAAAATGTAGGCCTATAGAGGTATTCCTCTTTTTAAGCGATCGCGATTAGCGTGCTCAAACCCATGCTTACGGTAACAAAGTGAAGTAGTGTCGACTGCTAATCATGCACCGCTTGAACGACAGTACAATTTTCAGTTTAGCGGGAGAATATCTGACAAGTAGCAAACTATTCCTGCCACCGTTTTTTATTTCTTGCATTTATATTAAAAAAAAAAAAAATGTAATGAACGGGAAGCTTTAGTGGTATGTAGGAAATAATCATTCCTTTTCAGAAAAAAATAATTTGAGATTTACAAGCAAAAATAACATGCTATTAGGCCTATTTGTCAACTTGGGTTCCTTCTACCTGTGGCAAAGGATGAAAAAGTTCGTTGGCGTAGATGAATATGTCGGAAATATTTTTAAGTACACACGCCTTTGAGCTCCTGTTGGGTCAACAACAGCTGATATATTTAAAAAATATGCCCCACTACAAAATAATATCGGATTAAATTCGCATTGTAGTGCAAACTGCAGCCCGTTCAAAACGTGCAGTGGGAGTGGGCCTTGGGTCTAGAATGCAGGCTTGGCCGAATGAAGCCCCTGAAAAACACCATGCCATCACCGGTTGTGGCGATACGATGGACGCACCCAAACGCCCTTTGTAGGGAACTGTTTTAAAAAAGCGGCCCCGCCCTCCCTCCCAACCACCAACTTATGCACAAGTATTTCATATTCTAGTGACCTATGAAAGAAATTGAATGTTAACTGAAAATATGCCGATCCCCTTCATGTCTGGTTTGTTTATATATACAATTCCTGGGGGATCATCCCAAGCACCCCCATATACTTATTGCCAAATATGTATAAACCGCTTTTAAATCAAAAAAAGATGAACCGCAAACGAACGTTTCGATCTGAGCTTAAGGTTGGCAGGTTTTGACAGCATTTGTTTATATTAATCCAATTGTTTTCTTTTGAAGCTTTAGCTAGTCTTCTTCATCATCAGAGCTGAATTTACCATGGAATAAAATTAATCCTAAGATTCGCATCCTGTGTGTAACTTTTACTTTTTTAAACAAGACGAAAACAGAAAGCACTCTCTCTAGCTAGAATCTGGCTCATTCCCGGTCCTCGCAGATCGTCAGTTTAGTGATAAATTGCGGATGATGACTGCGGTTGTTTCCGGGCATTTTTCAATTTTTCACAGAAAATATTATTCATTTTCGATGTTCTGAAGCTTTATGAAATGATTCCAAAATACCGGAAGGTGGAAATACGAACTGATTCAATTCAAAACAACGTTCTGACAATGCTTTTGCAACACCTTTGTAATCTGTATGTGCCGTACAAACAGTACCGTAAGCTTGGTGAAGATTCGCCGATCGATAAGAAATGAACGTCACAGGAATAACCTCTATAGTAGTTCTTGTATGTAGCAGAGCTGTATATATTGGAATGCATGTGTTAATTATGGTCCA
>JAMKCH010034067.1:0-59927 GCA_023653785.1 Ophioderma brevispina | reverse complement strand
CAATGTATTATGGATTAGTTAACAAACACCCTCTGCTACTATGAAGCAAGGTTAATGCAACCACTGTTTATTTCTTGGGACTTGCATGATTACAACATCTAACCTGTAGCTTGTCACATATTTACTGAATGTGAAATTGTTATTGCTTTTTCAATCTTTTTTATGGATAAAGTGTTAAAACCTAGTCCTGTACCACATTCATAAGTGGGGTAAAAAAATTAGCCCAATTTGAAGTGTCGATGGTTGAACTCGGTTGTATATTAGTCGAGTAATAATTGAAGTCTTTTTAGTAATTTTGTATTAAGTTGACCTTTTACAATACTCTGTTATCAACACCACAATTCATATGTTGACAGTTGACAGAAACACAGAGATTAATCCTTGGTCAGGTACTTGCCACCACAGATTTTGGACCAATGGACTTCAAATATTTCGTTCATTGATATATCACCAATTGCAAAGCAGAGTGATTAATACAAAAATTTTTATAATGTAGTCTTAACATTGACAATAGGCAATGTTCAACATCGATCGTTGTTAAGTCGTTGTAAATCCGTATGGTAGCACATCATTGGGTCAAGCTCTGTGAGTAGTGCCCGTCTGAACAACATCACATTGGTTAAGCTAATCACGAGTTAACAAAACTACGATTTACTTTATAAGCAATCTTAAAAGGTAGCGGCTACTTGCGAGCAATCGTCGTTGTAGTTGCCGTGTGAGGACCAGTGCTACTCACGACGTCGATGTTAAGGGTTGACCTCATCGTAACCTCGCAACGACATCCGGGTCAACATATTCCGTATCGTGGATACCAATGCTTGTTTAGTTCGTGTTTTCATCAACTTTGACAGCATTTTTGTGCTTGTCTGTAGTACAGTTTAAATCCGTTTTTCCAATTTATTTTTTGATAATTTCAATAAATTTGTAATTGCTTTAAAAGAAAAACAAGAGAACACGGAACCCAAACTTGTCCTAGAGAGCTATACAAAGCGTTATCAAGATCTGAAGGAACCGCAACCGTGCCAGATAAAATTGAGTTGAAGACATCTCAATAGGGATTTCCCTTTTTGCGATCACGTGACCAATTGACAGACAGCCTCGTGTCCCATACACGGCGAGGTGCCAAGAATTTGTTGAAAAGCAATCCCAACCATCATTGTATTGAGAGAGAAATTAATTCGATCGGTATTCATCTAAATAATTACATATTCATTGTTCTTGTGTGAGATTAGAACTTTAATGAGTTGTATTAAGTGAGTAATCGTGATTTAATCACAGCAAGGCGAATCAAAATGTGCCGTAAACCGGACACTGTACGTCACTGTCCTCTGTGGCGAGGAACTACATTTCGTCGCTGAGCAGTTTTGTGTTGATGATGTCATGTTTGGGGCTGGTATCGCTCTCACTGATGTGTAGGTGAAATGATAATCTGCATAAACCAACAAGCGTACTGCCAAAAATAAATAACAATCCTCTGTCGATGAGTATAACGAAAAAAAGCAAAATCTCGCTTTTAAAAACACTCCGCTTGAGGTTTCCATTTTGGCCTTGTTTACAATGGGTTGAGATTTCGCGGTGTTCCAAGAATTAACCGTAAGTCAGCAAGAGCTGACAAATTAAGGCCGCCTGCTGGTAACTTTGGAAGGTTTTCGTTGTTAAGTTCCATGTGGACGTGCGTCGTTGTTAGATGCGCTAATGAGGATAAAATGAATTTTTCGTTGGTACGCTACTTTCGAAAGTAGGCCCCCGTCGACACCCCCTAATAATGTTATTGAAATTGAATACAGTTAAGCCCCGGGGGGGGGGATTCAAAAAACGACCAGACAGGGACGTGCCACAGACATCGGTCCCATTTTCATCAGCCTTCTGGTATAATCAATGACCCCTTTTTTCATGCCAATTTTTGGTATAGCCAATGGGGTCTTTTTTTTTCCACACCAATTTTTCTGAAATTTGTTGGAAAATACCGCATTTTTCTCAATCGGAACGCAACTTTTCTAACAATTGGTGGAAATTATCAAATTTTCCTCAATCTGAAGCCACAATTGCCAAATTTGCTTAAATGATTCACAATTTTGCTGTCCAAAATGGCCATTTGGGTTACATGTGCCTAAAATTTGTATCTGCGGTATAGCTACGGGTTCCTTTTTTGGCAAAAATGGTATAGCTATGGGTCCTACTTCCAGAGTCATGGAGGCCGTCCCACCCCACCCAAAGTTGAGAACCCCCCCGGGGTCGTAAGGGAACAAATTAAGAGAATGAAGAAGTTATACTATCCATTAAAGTGTGTGTAAAAAGATTCACACACAGATTGACAAACTCCTGCATGCAGGTCCACATGGCATGTCTTACCGATTGAAATCTCGACGACTTAAAATATTATACCACTACCATTCAAATATTTGCTGTCCTTGGAAGTTGAAAAAGCAAATCAACATTTTCCAAACAACAAATATTGATTAAAAAGTCATTGCCATTAAATTTGCCATATTTGTGGTTTCGGTAAGTTAAACAGTACATGAGGGGAAAACTAAAACCCTTCTGGTAAATATTCCATTCCATCATCGTCAAGCCTGCGTATACCACCAAAGGAGTTGAACTTGAAAATGTACCTGAATTCAAATACCTTTGTTCATATATCCGATTCTTTTTCATACTTCAATGTAGGAAGCACAAGCATGGGTTGCCTGCATTAAACTCCCCACAAGATCTGGAAATCCTCGCTAGATCGAAGACTAAAAATCAATTCTTCAAGCCGCGTGGAACGCATTCTGTTGTATGGCTCAGAAAACTTGTGACAATCAGCAAGAATGGAGATCGTATAAAGGGTGCTACACTAACTTTTAACGAAGAGTGCTCGACATCAGTTGGAAGGGATCTATTTCCAAAACACCAAAGTAATACCCGTGATATCCCTCCTATATCTTCAACAATCAGGCAACGCCGTTTATGTTTTGCTGTCACTCTGCGTCCGTACCACCACGACCAACCTCATCCTCCCCCTGATTTTCTGGGCTCCTCCGGGTGGGAATCAAGCAGAGGCAGAAATCCCCTTCAATACACTGACACCATCAAGAAGATCGATCTCATCTATGATCTACAAGAGAACCAGTATTCATGCTGACATGGATATCTGGTTCGAACATGTGCCAGTAGCTTCTTCCAGTCTTCCACTGAAGACCGATGATGATGATGATGATGATGAACATTACATTATAATACGTAATGTCATAATTTACATAGATTGGCTATGGAATAGCCTATTGTCACTTGAAGTATTTGTCAGTAAAAATTAACTTTAAAAAAAACCAAAGCCCAGATTTGTGGTATATTTTGTGGAGTTCACATCAGAATAATTAGTTAAATTACGTATGACAATGAATAACCATTTTCATTGCTTGTATTAGCATACACATAAAAATCAAATTTGGCTGTTCATTTCAGGTTGGCTTAATACTCTGTATGCATATAAAAATGTCAAACCAACCGGCTTTAAAAAAAATGGGAACACCCTTTTCTGAAAATTTAAAGTGACCCCTACAAATAGTAACAAGTTCAGAACCCGTTATTGATATAAAAAGTTTAAACAACGTTTTTAAAAGTTTTTCTTAAATATGTTATTTTTCATTCTTTTGAACCCTCTAAATATAACCTGCATTAGGCCTATACTGATCATTCCATTTCAGCTATTATCTTTTTATATAGCCAGTTTCATTTTGTTTTGCTTTTTATTTATGGAAATTTTTTTTCCATAAATCAAGAAGAATTTTTCCACTGCACTTCATTCTACATTCTCACCTTTACCAAGGATAATGTTATATGGCCTCCATTTTTCTGATTAAAATTTAAAATATTATTTTCCTTTTTCTCAATTTTATTTGAGAATAGATTTTCCTCACGGGAACAGCACTTTGGTCTATAAAAGAGAGAAAGGGGAATAACCTCTAGTTTGTTTTGCTAATTGCACCTGTTTTAATTGCACAATAGGGGAATTGGGGAATTCCCCAAGGATGCTAACTTAGAAACTTGTTTTATGTTTTAGGAATCAAACATTGTAACATCAGGGAATTCCCCCACAAAGTTATATTATGAAGTGATGTATTCGGGTGATGAATTCGATTGTCAGCTAGTGTAATGTTATGTTTATGTCCTGAGGATGATGCTATAATGATTATATTGTTAGAAAGGGGTATCTATCTGTGAGTAGTTTAATACTATCACTGGAATGACTCTCTGCCAGCATCCCACTATACCAAGTTAGCCTAAAGATAGCTAGTTTTAACTCTGCCTCGAGGAGCAGAAATGTAAAGTACTTATTGCCAGGATATATACTCCATGTGAGACAGAGTTGCTGTAATATTCTACGGTCGTCTTTGAAGCCGAATGTGTGGGAATCAAGTAGGATCCAAAATTGTGGCAGATAGAAATCGTGGTGATTATCTTGGACGAATACGTGGATATTCGTCGATGAGACTTAATGTAACTTGTCGTCTTAAACTGCTGGACAAAGAAAAAGTTATTTCGACTGAGAAGTTCCCATGAATATACTACTGAAGAGTTAAATTATGGAACTTGCAGTGCTGTCATTTTGGAGTCTTCGCGTGAGGACATATCATCGTTGAACTGCAACACTTCTTGCGGAGATTAATGGACATTCTTGTTTACAATTAAGTATACTGTAATCTTAAATATTGAGTGTAATTTTATGTAAGGTTGTTTTGGACATCAAATATTGAACCAATTACAATCATTAAAATCTGTTAATGATATTAAAATCCAGATCATTTGGCCACAAGGCTAGGTTATTAGTGTTTGAAAGGTATTTCTGACCTTAGACGCCTACGAGACGTCATAACAATAATGAACTATAAATGTTTGCTCGCAAACCAGAGCACACTTATAATGCATAGAACGTGCCCTTGTATGGCCAGGCTCTGACCCCAGGTGGTATTTAAATCATTATCAGTGTCATATGAAGTGAAACTTAATGATGACAATAAGCAACATTGGGTTTGGCTCCCTTTAACCTTACATTGTGGTAACTTGAAACAGCCCAAAATTCTCTCACTACAACCAATCAGAGTTTGCTTACAAACACATGAATATCTCGAGTGTATGAGTTCTCCCACAATGCACCAGTTTGGGACATTTCACCTCAATGCCCAGCATGGGACCCTTTAAAATCCCCCCCCCCCCCCCCCCCCATCTTAAGGGACCTGTCATGCAGTATTGGTGGCGCTTTCACGTTACTTCCGTGTGTTTTAATAAAGTGATCACCCTTTCAAGGTTTGATTTAATCACAACCAAAATTATATCAATGTGCAATTTATTGTAAATAATTATTAAAGGTCTTTAAAGGATGTTGTGTCTTGAATGGCATCATATTATAGGCTACTGCACATTGATGCTCTGGGTATTTTATGTTTTTTGATGGCAAAATGATGTAAATTGTTGGTAGAATTGTACTTTATTTGGTGATTAACCATATTTTGTAGCAAAAGTATTCTGATTGGTATTGCAAATAGCTTTACCTTTTTCGGTGATCAAAATTGCACATTTTATCATTAATTTGCATAATCAGTGTTTCTATCTTAAACGGCAATTTAAGGAAGATGTCACTTTTCGTTCTTTTAACCTTGCGCACAGCTTTTCTCAGGCATACAACCTCCGATTGACTTAAATTTTGCATGGATTTCTGCTTAGACATGTCGGAACACGCACCTTTAAGAGCATTTTTGAAAAAATATAAAAAGCGGGAAAATAACCTTTTTTCCGCCTTTTTCCCAAAAATGCGACATTTCTCCACATTTTATGGACCGCACAGACTGACGGGAAAAAAATTGAAAAAAAGGGCTCTTTAGTGCTTTAGATTGTAAAAAATAAGTCAGAAAAGGAAAAAAACACATTAAAATTAGTCCATTGGTTAGCCGAGAAAAGCTGCGCGCGCACGGTACATTACAAACACTATGGCCCGCCGTTACCATGGCAACGGTGTGCGCCGACATTTTTTTTTCACCGAAAAATGCAACGTTCTATCAAGTGCCCCCATCCCCACGCAATTTGAAGTCTTGGGGAGCTTTATTTTGGAAAACCCATTTTCAAGTCATGTCCCCTTAACCTATCCCAACTGAATACTCACTAAATCTCAGTGTTGTTTTTGAAAGTGAGCTTTAGTGATTTGGATTTTAGCACATACTGTTAAAAGCAGTGAGTCTCGTGACTTCAGTTGCAAAAGAGACTCCAACAACGTTTTAGATAGTGAGGTTTTTAGTGAGCCCTGGTAGCCCATGAAAGTGTAGAAAGAATTGAGATCTAGTTGGGTACATTACTATATTACAGCATGATTTTTAGTGAGCATAGTGGTAAATGTACCATTGTTAACTGTGAGACTTAGTGAGTCTTGGTGCCCATCTGTATAACCTACACCCCATCAAATATGGACTTTGCATTCTAAAACTCACTAAAACTCACAGGGAGAATTTAGTGAGTTTCAGTGGCTGATAATTTTTTGATATCCTTTTAGGAGTTTTGGTGAGATTGCCTCCAATGCATTATACCAAAAAAAAAATTGATTCAGGGATAGGGTTAAGGGCCTGTTACTGATATACCCATGTACCATAGCAAAGAACAAAATCATTTCAAAAATGGATGTGCGGAGTACTAGTGATTGGTTTGGGGTAAATGAAATGCAGAGTTTCACAGAAAATCAAAAGGATCAGGTTAAGACTTTTTTGCTTAAAATGTATGTGGGTTTTTAAAGGGATCAACAGGCGTTGGGCGATTTTGTGATTTTTAAAAAAATCAAAAAAATCGGGATTTTTTGATTTAAATCGTGATTTTTTTGATTTTTGATTTTTAAGTTTCATAATATGGATTAATTATTCCAGAATTCTTTCAAACATGGAAATCTAACCCAATGCATTATATATAAATTAAGCTAAGTAACACTAGTCCTAATAAAATTACAGGAAACTTGCCTGAGATTTGTGGTGGACAGTTTTGGAATTATGCCCAATCATAAATATTATTCGAACTAAAAAATGAAACTCTTTCAAAAATCATGCCTGGTATATTCTCTGATTTTTGTTTCTGAAAGAAAATCCCCAATAATATATTGGATATTAGAAACCTCAAATTAAAAATTCCAGTAAACAAAAGACTTCCCTCAGAGAAGTCCCAGTTTATATATTCTCACAGGAAAATCCCCAGTGGCAGTCAGAATGGGAAAATTCCCCCAAGGGAAGTCCCAGTGTATATGAAATATTCTCACCGGAAAAATCCCCAGTGGAGTCCAGCATTGGGAAAATCCCAGTCATGCCACTATAACATTGGAAATCCAAATAAATATACTTGACACTAAAAAACAATATGTCAGGCAGTAATTGGGGATGATTAAATTGGTTACCTCAACTGGCTGTTGGCTTTTACATGAGTTGTGCAGTATTTTGAGGAATTTTTTGTTCTCAAGATTAATCCAACTTTACAAAGGTCATCCTAGTGAACGCTACTTAAATGTTGGCAATTATAGGTCAAATACGGTACTGTAATACTGTAAAATATGTTTCACTGTATCTTACAAGAACTTTGAATTTGATTACAAAAAGAAAACTAAAGAAACTTTAATTTAGATTCAAACTCAAGGTTTCAATCCTGTTATTTTAAAACATAAAGGTGTCTTGACAACCATGTAGAGGGTATATGAATGTAAAAAGTGGTTTAAAGATCTTTTATTTGATAAAAGTAGTTTGATTTTAAAGTATTAAAATTGTCTGTAACAATTTTTTTGTCAATTTTTGTTTTTACAAAAAAAGTATTAAATCAGTGATTTTTAAAAAAAAATATTTGATTTAAATACCCGATTTAAATCACTTGATTTAAATTCAACGTGATTTACAAGCGGCCAACCCTGGAATCTAAAATAAAACGTGTAGGGTTTCATACCCATACAAAAATAAATATTGTTAAAGTAATGACAAAAATCATAAAAAAAACAAGAAATATGCATCAATCTTCATGATCTTGCTAGTTTTTTGCCCAGCGAAATGGATGGACTTCTTTCATGTATTGAAATACTGTGGTTTAACTGGTTAAACTATGAGGACTAGATATGAGCAGGCAATAAGGCCATGTGTTTTAAACTGGGCTAGTGAATGGTGGAGTTGTCACATATGCGCAATATTTTTTTTTTTTTTTGTTTTTTGTATCACTAAAAAGTGATTTTTTAATAAACAATTCAAGCCACATAGTTAAAGTTGGTATGAAATTAAAGCAGGCGTGCAGGGCAACAAGATGCAAGTTGATAGGTTTCTGAAATATTAATCGTTATTCACTAATTGCTTTTTACCTTACAAAAACATTCGCAGTGAGGAGAGCAGGAGCAGCGTTGTCATGAAAATGGACCCCTCATGGGTCATGTGCGCAAAATTTCAGCTCTTGTAGAGAAGATTATGAAAAAACTATCTTACAACCACATTACTTTTAAATTCAGAGAACTTATTTTCACATGTTTAATTGTTGTTTTAGGTCAAATTTGAATTTATGGCATAACCGATGCCTTAACAATGACTTTCAATGGTAAAATTTGCATTTAGAAAACCTTGAACAAAAACTATTTTGCTGCAGCATGCTACCTAGAACGTTATAATCTATGGACAGCTTGACTAGAGGATACCAAATCGGCAATACATAAAAGGCAGATGCCACAGACTGTTAATTCAGGTGTGTTTAAAAACACCTTCTTTTTTCATCTTTTTCATCAATTTTGAACATAGTGGTTGCGTAACTCCCCACGGAATAATCTATATTGGCTCTCAACTTTATTTCTGGAATCCTTGATTAGTAAGTTTCAAAAAAAAGTATACTTTGAGGGCTGGGGGTTTCCGTGAAGAGAGCTAGAGGCTTTCACACCAATATCCATGACATTGTTACCACAAATGACAACTATGTGGGACACGAAACAGGCCCAACATTAAAAACGCATGGCACATAAATCAGCTGATCGTATAGTGAAATGATGGTTACTTTGCAGGGGGTTTGTATGGAGGAATATCATTCATTCCGTCCATTGTAAAACAGTTGGTGAAATAAGACTTTTCATAGCCAGAAAAAAGGCTTCGACAACATTATTTAATTACCAAAATTGGATTATCAGATTTCCTGATATATTGATGTTACAGTACATTTATATGTCATATTTTGAAGCAATAAAGAAATACTGGTATATCAAGATTTCAAGATTCAATTTATCTTGCCTATGATGCAAGCAGCATGGATGTGGGCAAAGTGGACATTGCCATGGGTACAAAACTGAAGAATTATCTCTAAAGTGTGGGGTTCTCAGCTTTCTGAATAAAGAGAATGCTTTGGTAAAAAAGGGTGGGGTTCTGACCCCAGTCCACACAGTGGAAATAGAAAATAGGCCAATGTTATTTTGATTAAAGACACTATCAGTGATTCACCCGAAAGAGTCAAAATATTTGAAATTTGCAGGAATAGCTTAAAATTGGAAGGATAAGCCTGTAGAATTCTCATAAGTTACTTTTTTTCAACTGAACAATTGCCAGAAAAGGAAGAAAACCGCATTGTTCAAAGATATGACTCTCCATTCAATCACGTGTTACAATTGCCAGAAAAGGAAGAAAACGGCATTGTTCAAAGATATGACTCTCCATTCAATTACGTGTTGTAGTAAGTGTCCGTACCTGTAGACAGTACTGACTAAAATATCCGATTTTGTGCTTATTAGGTTGCTTCTGGTCTTATCATATGCAGGGATGTTATGGTACTCGTACTTGTTACAGGCATGTAAAAATTGTTTTTGATGATTTTTTTTATTTTATGATTTAGCAAATCACTGATAGTGCCTTTAGTGAATTTGCACTTGGTAAATTTGACCCATTCATATAAAGCCTTGATTCAGAAATGCATCCATCCTGTTTGATAGACAATTGCATCAGTTGAATACATCGATCTAAATGAGTGGTGTGAAACAATTATATCACGCTAAACAAACATTTGCTGACATGTCACCAGGAAAAAAATTCTAAGACTTTTTCTAGAGAATAACCGATATGATCGGTATTCTTGAAATCGGGCCGATAATGACCTTATCGGTATCGGCAACATTCTCATTTTTTACCGATTTTCTATACCGATTAAATTAATATCAAAGAGGTCCAAACTTGAATTAAAATTGTTCCAAACCGATGGCCAAACGGTGAAAATAAATCGAAACTGAAACAATCAATTTATTATTTTATGTACACAAGAGTGAGTATGTTGTTCCTAACTTACTATTTTGCTGTTTTAGTGGTTTACCTAAATCAATCTTCTACTATCTGGCAGCTTTTGGCTGTCGAAAACGGCGATGATAACGTAAAAAACGTACACAGAAAAAAATCAGAATCAAAAGGAACCGAGTTTGAAATTCTTACAATTTAATCGGTTTTTTATAAAAGAATTAGGAGTCACGGTTAGACACTAACTCTTTCTTGGCAACATTAAGTATAGATTTAAATCTTTAGATACTGGATATGAAATTCACTCTTGAGAATTAAGCTACAAGAATGAATTCTCAGCCTTGAGAAAAAAAATTGCTGGAAATTAGACCTGATATAAGAGTTTCCACTTTCAAAAATCAATTTCCACACTGACATTCAATGGCTATAGGTGTAGAAATAGTTATGAATCAATCTGTATGATACACCACTGTTAAAACAACAATTAACATTTTATTTAAAGGTAGGCTTGACTGCAGATGTAGGAAAATCAGTATATATTATGTGGATGCATAGAGTTCACTGGCATACCACAGTCAAACTATGCAGGCTCATTTACCACTACCAATTGTTACAAACAAGTCCCTAAAGGGACCCCATTGTGCAATGTGTGTTGCCTGCATTGTTATGTAGATTGCCTGAACAGAATCGCCCAGCATGGGTCCGCATATAACTGCCTATTTAAAATCTTACTGGCTAATTATATACTGTGGAAACTGGAAAGCTAAATTAATAATAGACAGAGCACTGAGATATGTCATCCCTCAAGTGGAATAGACAGTCGGGGTTGTTGTGAAAGCACGCTATTTCAAAAGCGGAAATTTGCTATTATTGCCAGTATAATTTATCCATATGATATGCATGGTGGTTTGAATAGCCAACTAAATAATAATAATATTGTTGTGTATGTGTTCATTAAAATCACAGAAGTGAAAGCTGGCTTCAGAAACTGAAATTGTTATGATCACTGTTGTGTTATCGAATGTGTTTTCCGCTAGTGGGTTTGTTGTTGTGAGGATAATGACATCAATAGAAATTCATACGAAACAAGGAGTGTGTTGCTGGGTGAAGTACTTATAATAGTAGTTGGGGTAAAATTTTGAATCGTACAAATATTAAATTACAGTAGAATTGAGCAGTGTAAAAAATGTATTTCCATGAGAGCTGCCAACATATTAGGCCTTCAAAAATGGTTTGTCTCTGGAGAAGATTGGAATTTTTTTTTTTTTGAATTTTGTCCTTTTTCGGACAAATAAAACCGAGAATTAAAAATCCTTCAAATTTTTATGCAAACTATAGTGGAAGTCAGTATTTTTGAAGTGGTGGGCCGCCTCAATATTAAACAGATACAAGCTCTTCAGTGGTTGACAGGTAACCCACTGCTTTTCATATTATGGGAAGTAAGATTCTGACTTAATGTTTATCAATCAATGTTAGAATTTCCCAACATGGAACTTTATGTCATGTAAACAGTTGAAATCAAAATTACCATTATATCACAATTGGGTAATGTAATTTAGAAAATGAATGAGTATTCATTCCTTGGATCACTATAAATGTTGACTTACCAGACAAATTGACTTAATTCTATACATAGAATGACTCATTCCTGATTAAGTCAGAAAATTAAAATGACCTAGAACACTGCCTCTCAATTAGATTGCATTTGACAAACAAATGCCAAAAAGCTGCATTTGAGGCCCAATATTACACCCTGTTTTGGCATTTTATTGGGCATTGCAGACTGCTCATGGCCAATCACTATTGGTCCAGCAGGCTGCCTCTTGAGAACGTCTGACCAAGAAACAAATTTCGGGTAGCCTTCTCATTTGTATTTGGATTTACTAAAATAGATCTTCTGAAATGTGATCTTAAGAACTTTTGGACTTGAGTATGTTTTTGGTGGTGGTACTGGTGGGTATTTTTGACTGTGTTGTTTGTTTGTGTGGTGTTTTAAAATTAAACAGTATGGCTATGAAATTCACCTTTTTAATAATTGAACAAAAGACCTGTATCGGACAAAAAAAGTAGACAAACTGTGTCTGAACAATTTATTCTTATACAGATTGTACCATGTGCCCACAACGACTGAGCAAATAAGAGTGTTACACCGTGTAATCTCAAAATGCGCGATTGGTGTCGATGTCAGCGGTGAACCTACTTGTAATTTCACTGGTGTGCATACTGAGTGTCCAGGAATTTAGTGCGATAATAATTTAGACCACGTGATTAATGCTTGTTAACTATGATTTGTGATGGATTCTCTCAACGGATACAAATCTCTGATGGTACCAGATGCCCATACTAATAATTTTTGTTAAGAGTTCCAGAGCGATTAGACTAACACAAATTAATTGGATAACACACCCTGGTAGACTGCATTTAATTTGGAATGTCCCATTTATGGTTAGGCCAATAAAACAGGTTTACTTGAGTACCACCAAATGCTGGAATAATCGGTTTTTATCGTCCGCGCGTAAAATTAACAGTATACTCGGAGCTTTGCACAGACGCGCGCGCCTGCATAATAATACACACTGCGCCTCTTGCGCTGTCTTGCGCTTACATGCATTCCATTATCTCGCACTGTTATGATGCCCGCCTATTTGGTGGTAATCAACGTATAGGAAAAAGGTAAATTTGGCTGCTAAAACAGAGTGGGTCACAAAATGCAATAAAATGCACCCACATTTCACATTAGCTTTTTCGAAAACTAACAAAATGCATTTTTGCATTGCTTTTTTTCACATTGCTTCTGAAACAAACTTTTTTTTTTTTGCCTTAATTTACAACTGTTGTTTCTTTGCGGCCTTTGCCTGTGCCAATGATACCTGACTACGACATCCTTAATCTCAGAAATGATATATGAAAAAAATGATATATACATTCAAAATGTAAATTTTTAAAGTCATTTATTGATTCAATGATTGATTTCTGGAAAATGAGAATAAAGGGAAATAACTGGTTTTGGTCTTAATTTTCTTACCAAAATTTATTCCAAAAAGCCAAGAAAAATTTACCTAATGCTTGATTAAAAATCAGCTTTTACCAGGTGCAACAGGCTAAGAAGATCAGGATTCTCAATTTTAATAAAATGAAAGGCGTAATCTTCATTTAGACCACTTCGTGGAGTTTTAGTTTATTAACTAGACAAAGTGAATGATATCTCATCATGAGAAAATTGAGGGCATTGTTTCATATGAAATGTATTATAGTATTCTAACCCTAGTGAGTATCACCTGCTGATTGGTCCCAGTGGAATTTCAGAGCAGTGTGAACCTTGAGTTTCCGCGTATCTCTATTTTGGGGTTTAACTTTTGCAAATATTTAATTATTGTATGATAAAAAGTAAACATTTCTAGAAAGAAAATTTGACCGATCAACCGATGATGTCATCATATTAATGTAAAACTTTCCGATTTTGAGAAAAATACTAAAAAAACACTATTTTGCCCAAGTTTTCAGACCGCCTAACAAAAACAATTTAATTTTTCATGATTTCTTATGTTATTTTTTGAAACAAGACAAATTTGTCTAGGTACGTTTTTTTTTCATTTTTTACAAATAGAGTTGTCTTTTTCGAAATATAGGAAAAATGTCAAAAAATCGTGCTTTTTACTTTTCCAAAATTTGAGTATATATTGGAGAATATCTTTAGTTAGAAATCGAAAAATGAAAAATTGAGAAAACCGTCCCTATAGAAGAACCGAATTGCGATCGTAGGAAGTTAAACCTTACCTTTTACTTCGGTAATCTTGAGTTATCTGTTCTGAAAATTGGCTAATTTTTGCAACAAAATTGAACATGAGAAATCTGCTTTTTAGTAAAAAGTGACTTTTCACGCCATTTTCAAGCTGTCTCTTTCTCAAATAACTTTATCTTTGAACTTCAAATTAGTATGTTGTGGCAAGTGATAAAATACATCTTTATCACTAGTGAATTCAACATTTTTTGTCTCTAACGCCAGAAATAGAAGAAATTGAAATTTTCATCTGGTCTAAATTAAGCGCTTTTTTACATTTTCAAAATTATTTTTCGTTTTGCCAAGAGGGCGTTCGCTCAAAAGTACATAAACACTCGCACGGAGCCTTCATTACGCCCAAAAATCCACCGCGCGACGCTATGGTGCGACTTGCTGCCTTGCGGCGTGAAGTGTGCTTAATTCCCGCCGTTTAGACCATCAGTTTTTGTGACTTTAATGGTCAAATAGCTGTTTTAAATGGGCAACAAATCCACTCAGGATTGTCTGCATGGATGACCTTTGTTTGGTACTATAGAAACAGATGTTAAAATGGTGCAAAAAGTCAGATTCCTGTAAAACAAAAGCACCAGGTTGACACTGCCCTTAAGTGATTTTTTTTAGCCATCATGAACATATAGGATGGTGATAGGACTGAAGAGACTAGGCTTAAATATTTGGAAGAGCATTTTCAACTAGTTATTGAAATGAATGATTTAATTACCAATTCGGCTGTAGACGTGCCCATAGATAATAGGATAATTTTTTCTTTTCTCCAGCCAACACATCACAGGGTCACAGGATAACTGTTCTACAATGAAAAGGTTTGAATTCCCCGCTTTGTGATTTGTTTTTATGACTGCTTACCTTGGCTGATTGCCGAACAATTTCTCATTTATGTGGACAACTACATTGAATTGCAAATCCTGTATGAAAAGAGGGGGTTATCATTATTGACATCTGAAATTACAATTGCTTTTGACCATGGAATTATGTCGATGACTCTCAGTTTCATAACTGCTTCAGGTTAACTGAATTTAATTTTGTTTTTATGGCTCTCTGACCACTACAGTTGACGAAACATAATGCTAAGATATTTTATATCCCCTTGTTTATTCATTTCAGATCTGTAGGTGAAACATTTCCTAGAGTAAGATTAATCAGCAGGAGGTGATCACATCAGTGAGCTGGATGTTAAGTACTATTTTGGCTACGAAGTAAGTCTATAAGAGAGGCTGGGTGATAGATCAATATGTTCCTCAAACTTTATTTCCCATTACTCCACAGTATGAAAACAAAACGTTTATATGGAGGAGTTGAGCAAGGGCTATAGGGCCCAAACCTCACCCCCCTTGGAATAACATTTAAGCAACCTCAAGAACAGGGCATACTATTAAAACAGAAAACGCAAGACAAGTGTTACACTTGTAACACTTGTAACACAGTTCTTGTTAGACTAAATCATAGACCGGGGTCACACGAGGCTTTTTTTCGTAGTTTACTCAATAGTAATACAGTAGTACTACAATAAGGCTGCGTGTTGACCGCAACTTAAGACGACAGGTCGTTGTTTGTACCATGTACTGTCGTAATAACTTAACGATGAAATAATTTCCGTCGTTGGGCCACTTTCTACCATGGTACTGTCGTATTTACTGGGCAAAATCGCCGTGTGACCGCATTTTGTAGTTTACTACCATGCTTCCAATGAACTGTGTTGTTGACCTCCCGGGTTGACAGTTGTAACACGACCCCGTAATTTCCGATGTGCTCGTTGTTCAGAATGTCTACGGGCCGATTACCATAATCTCACCGTGTGCCGGGAACTGTTTATAATTATTACAGTAAGTACCACAATAGAATATTAACGACACAACGCGAAATATTGCTTCTTGGACCGCGGTCATGTCAATCCTCTTGTTCACGTAGTTCTGGCACTCTTGCATGCCATTGTTATGTAAGGTCCTCTACCAAAAACAGGGACCATTTTTGGACATCAATGTCGTATTAGATAATACACCCACATGTGCTGATGTTAGGCCTTGATGTTTATGTTTTGGCTAGAGTGACCCGACACTCTGCAGTTCTTTCATAGAGCAATGCACTAGTAATTTTACACTAGTATAGGTAGTGCAATAACGTATGATTTTGTCACATGGAGTATGTTACCCCGTAAATTTAGAAAGTTTTCTTTTATGACAAAATTAAAAAATTATTCTTTTTTTCCTTGAATGCCACTTCATTATTTAATGAACTATTGTGTGTGTGTTCATTTGTGTGTGGTGTGTGTGTGTGTGTTTGGTATGTGTGCATGTGCTTGTGTGTGTGAGATTGGAAGTTAATTTGATGGTAGAATGTTGGGGTACATAAAAATTAAAAATGTTTCAAAATGTGGGTATGAAGCAAAACAATTACATGTACAGGTGTTGGGGGGAGTCTCACATTGGGAGGAAGTATGGTTATGTACCACTTATAAGTCCCTCAATTTCAGGCTCTTTTTTCAGTTTTCCAGTGACCCCCATTTTAGACCATTTCCAGAACCCCTACTTTTTATGTCCACAGCCACATTCTACCAAATTCCTCAAACCCCCAAAAAGTAGGCTGGAATGATGGAGACCGCAGCTCATTTTCTAAAATTTCTGACAACCTAGTTTCGAACCCCATTTTTTGGTCCGCAAATCAGTCCGCCCCACCCCCCGTACAGGTTATATAGTCGATCGCGTTGATACGTTTGTCCCACTGGAGTTTTGGACCTATTAATTCAGTCGGAGAGGGAAATGAAAAGAATTCAATGCACGTGCCACACCGGGATTCTTTTGGAGGACCTCCGGTCATATACCCCCTCACCTGCCACTAATACAATTTCCTTTATGTATGGAAATGCACAGATAGGTGTATTTCAGGCCTTGACATTCCCTCACAAGAACAATTACCAGAAGTCCCTGTGCCCATGAATTTTCACATTCGCAAAAATGGTACGGGGTCACATAACAAATGAATCGAGTATAGAAGCCATCCAAGCCAAAATTGAAAAAAAAACAGACCAAAGTTGTGCAGGATATCCTGTACTACCACATGTTTTTAGTCCTTTTGTTTGAAGCTCAGTGATAATCTGGTTGACAGGTGGGAAAGATTTCCTTTTTAATGGTTGATTTGGTGGTGAGTTGGTGGCTGACAGGAAGGGAATGTCTAGTAAATGAATTTAGCTTTATAACAAGAGCAGGTTTTAATACCTCTACATTCTGACCATATATATCAGGTCAACAGAGGATGTAGTTTTAATCTACAATTCGGGAAATTGACAAATTTGGGAGAGACGCCCCCCCCCCCAGATTGTCAAATGGAAGAATTTTTATTGTTTTGAGTCAAAGTTGTATAAAGTTGAGAAAACAGCAGTTAATGAGTACTGTAAATAATTTCTGTACTAATCTCCCTGGCCTGGGCCATACACAAGCCCTTCTAATCCTTCAATGTCATCTATATTTACTGTTTATCACTGATATTACCACGTACCTTAAACAATAAATTGTGCAAAAATTAAGTGTTTTTTAACCTTATTATTTAGTTCTTGGAGCGTTTGGCTGCTGCCCCTGGTTGATTGATACTGAATCAGTGGTGACAAGGACAAAGTCAGGATTCCATGGTGTGATGGATTTGATGGTTGATGGTGGGGGTAGTCAGGTAATTGATGAACAGACAGGTCAATGGGTTCGTTACGGTGATGGTTGGTGGAGGCCATGGTGTGATGGGAAATAGTGGACATCAGAAGGGGAGTTCAAGTTTGTTTGCCAGTAGTAGGCCACCATGCATTTAATTTGGAGCCATGTTACTGTTTTTGTTGTGCATTTTTCTTTGATGTACTGAGGAGATTTGCATGTAAGAAAAAAACAGATGATAGAATTTTCAATTTATACGATATCCAAGTGATACAAAATCAAGATTTTGTTTTATTAAATAACTAATAATTGGACAATCAAGTATGATTGCAACTGGCTTGACTTGCCATTAACCAATTTGAGCAATTTCTGGGAACCATTTCAATTTTTTTTAAATTAAAAATAAAAATAGTGCATTTACATTTAGGTTTTTGGACTATACTGGGAACAAACTTGATTTTTTTTGTTGGCCTTAACAATGAACAAATTCACTGGCGATAGGCCTATACTCCCAAACATCCTTTTCGGAAAAAGACTACATACCGACGATCACCGCAAAAAAGGTGGTCGCGTTATTAGCGTTTATTTCTTGTTAGATCTAGGGCCAATTTCCCAAAAAGACACACGGGTCGCTCCCGGATTTTTGAAAAGGGAAAAAAATGCCGTAAGGGGGCGTTAGGATATGGGAATTGTCACTTAAGTGGTTTGTGTCACCTCATTGCACAACTTAATGCCACACCTCTGGAGTAGCCACACAGATCTGATTCTTTCGTGCTAAATTTATGGTATTTTCTAGATTCAAGTATCAAAGAAAACAAAACTTTCAGATTCATAGAGTGTTGAGTAGGCAATGTTAGTATAAATGCTTTGGCTGGGTAAATTGTTGTTCATGTGTGTGGACTGGATATTAATTGCAATTAATGGTGTGAAGTTCTGTGCTAGAGGGGATAAATGGGCCTGTGAAATGGAGTGTACTTTGCTGGAGTTCAAGATGGTCCCGAGGGCTGGGTAACAAATTGAGCAGTATTACATTGTGCCCAGAGAGAAAAAACAGACTGGTTGTGGAGAATTTATAATGAAAAATGTCCCCCCGTTCATTAATCATATATATCCATTTTGTGGCTTGAGAAATCAGCAATTTGGCCACCCCCAAATCATGAAATATACAGCTTCTGCTGTGATTTTGTTTGTGAATGTGTGGGGCGTGTTCTTCAAGGACAAAATTGGGCGGTGGGGCTTCAGATTCACGGCTGCTTGAGTCATTTGCGCGAAGATTACTCTGTCGTGAGTATTGCTGTACCAAGTAAGTTTTGTTGCTTTGGTTGGGGCTTATGGTAGACTTTGATATATGGGATCGTGGTAGTATGCATGAAATGTTCAATTCAAGTTTAATAAGGGATTTTATGACAATGGTTCTTATTTAACAAATAGATCAGGGATCTTTTATCTTGCACAGCTCATATCAGTGCTACAATCTAGGTGACCCACTTTTGGAAGGACATGTAGTAGAAACATCACAGTGGAGGGCCAGGCTGTGGCGCTTCATATGATTTGTTCAAACGATCGTTTTTTTATAGCCAATTATGGTACATAACATTTGGGTTTTTTTGCCCTGCATAATCGTGCAAAGTTATATTGCACCACCAGATGTAGTTTTTGATGCTAAAATAATGTCACTTATAATCAATTAAAAGGTGCGGTGCAACGATTTTGCAGTGGTAATGAAAAAAAAAATGGCAAACACCTTCCAAATCTTAGGCCAGGTCATGTGTCTCATCTGATAGAGATTGTCAGGTACTGATGGATCGTTAGTGATGATGTCTCTTACTCCATTCACAGCAGCATCAGTCAGCACTGGGGATATCACATTAAAATTTAGAGGACATTGATTACTCGGAGGAGTTGCGGTTTCCGCTCACTGTTATTGCTATGATATCCGTGTCATGGATGGTTGCCTTTCAGGACTCTGTTGTATCTCTATATCATATCCGGGTGGGGTGTAAATGTCAAGGGCCGCTGTGCGCTTTTTCAATTTACAGTCATCAGAACTTTTGTAAATTGTGGTAATATTCTCAAAGCTGTCGGAGATAACATGTTACTTCATATCCTACACCATTTGCAGAGACAGACTAGAAATCAATACTAAATTCAGCTTGAGGTAAATGTTTTATGTTGTTCTTTGTCATCGTGATGATAGATGTATTAAAACTCCCATACCATTGCCTAGAGTGATATAGTTATGAATTAAACTCACTCTCAATGAAGTAAGAATGAAGGAAGTTAAGGGTTCAGGACAGTCTCCATTCTGGACATTACTTTTGTTGTCAATTCAAGTGGTTCACTTCACTTTCTCTTGACTTTACCAATAATATGGGCATATTCCAAGGTGAGAAACAGGATCAGGTACAGGTGGGATTAAAGTAGTGTTTGTTTTTTATAAAACACACTAACACAAAAACACCTACACAAGTAGTTAGCATCACTGTACTAAAGGGTTATGGTAGAATATGGGAAAATTAGGATTGTCGATGACCTTGAACATCCAATTCATCCACTCATGCTTAATTGTAGCATATTGTTTGTTGTCATAAACATCTATTAAACATTTTTATTCATGGCCTTGCGTAAGGTAATATCACGATCTTTTAACACTATTCCCAATGGCGAAAGTGATAGAATGATTACTATCTTAGTACAGATTAACAGCTTGATCTTGATCCTTTATTGCCTGGGTCTCTTGGCACCTTCTCTTATTTGTCCTTTTTCTCATCCTACTCTTCATTTGATCTTCCCAGCCACCTCATTTCCCTTCAACCTACCTTTGCAGAGAAATCTCATAAGCATAAATGCCTGTATCCCCTAGTTAGCTTAGAGCCATGTTTAGTGAAAATAACCCTAAGACAACGATCTCACAAAATCCCACGTACTGAGTGAGAAAAATGCACTAAGTCAGGATGTAGCGATGACGTAATCAAATGAAGACACATATGGGCACGAAATCACTAGCCGGGCCACTGGCGGACACCATCGCATGGGACTGGGGCCCGAAGGGCCTGGGTTCGAGTCAACGAATTGACTTTTCTTCTTCCCTCTCCTCATTCTTCACTTCCTCCGAGAGATAAGCTAGAAACATATGGGGCGTTTGGAGTTAACATAATAATATACAGTATTTTGGGGGGAAAATCAAATAGTACTAGTAGTAAATAAAAAGCCATATTAAACAAATACCAAAATGATAAGGGGACTTTTTTAAAAATAGCTAACGACTCGAAAGGAAATGATCATTCTGGACCTTAGGAGGAGACTATTCTGATTGTCAAATTGTTTGGGAGAATAGTTTTCTTTCATCAATTTCATCACGAATGTAAATCCGCAATCTGTTACATGGGATTCTTAACATACCCTGAGGATGTGTTGATATTAGGATGGGCATCAATTTACTAGTAGCATGTGACTTAAGATCTACCAACTTATTGATGGGAATTTCAAGGGTGAAGGAGGAGAGAATTTACATGTGCAATTCTGCACAGTGTTATCTCAGAATTCCATTGAACTCTACATGCAGTGTAGTTGAGAAGATGTTGAATAAGGCATATAGTGGCAAGCCCAACCTTGACAGAAATTAATATGAGGAGTGAGTGGTCTGTGCTAAGTGACCCTTATCTGAGGGCATCCTGTGAAAGCAAGTGCTTGAATATTGTCAATTCAATTGCCAGTTTATGTTAAGTAGTGCCATTTCCATATATATTACATGTTTAGTGATAGGCTTCAACTTATTCACTTGCTGTTTAAATGAGAGGTCCGTCATTCCAAAATATAACAAAATCTGCTATTCTAAAAAAAATGATTGACATGCATTCTATGGTATTAAATATATATTTGGAAACATTGAACATAATCAATTGTGTATTTCAAATAGGATCATTCCATGACAATCACCCTAAAAATTGATTTTTTTTGTGTGTGAAAATTACCCCATACACCAAGTATGGGCCAATTTAATGAAGGTCAGTTGTAACCCATTGGATGTTTTGACATGGAATAATCCAACAGCAAATCTTTGGAACGGTATAAATAAAATCTTTGGAACAAGTCAATCTGATCAGAGAAAATACAAGGTTACTATATGTTCATCTTTCACCTGAAAATTGTGGTAGGTTTTAACCCAAATTGCACTTGAAGTGATGGACAGCCTGTTTACAGGACACCATAAGGAGGTTCTTCAGTAATTGGAAGATGCTTGTTTTTCTGTGGTTGCAACCATACAGGGTGACCCCCAAAACACAACCCCTGTCAATATATTGACATTGTCATGGATTGCTTTTCTTTGGGTCACCCTATACAACCATTAGTATAATTATGACTGCCTTGCGTAATGGGCTTGCTTGGTCTACAGTGTACTTACTGATCTTGGGAAAAGAAAGGTATTCTGAGATGTGCAGGAATGTCAAGAGTAGTCACCATACCATGGGTAAATCCCAGCAAAAGTTCATTCTTGGTCACACAGGTTTTCTCTTTTTTTTTATCAGAAACCTCCAAGGGGTTTTCAAAGTTTTGAACTAATAAACTGGACAAGACAGGTCTGAACATGTCCAAATTTTGTGTACAAAAGATTACATGACAGGTCAGTAGTTGAGAAACTTTTGCAAAGTTGGCATAATTGGCTGTTGTTCCAAGGTTCCTATAAAGTTGAATATTTTGCCTACAACTTGGGTAGAATTGGAGTGACTATCATCTACATGTAATAATATGTGAGGAATATTTCTTACAAGGAATGCCATACTCTTTCAAGAGAGAAAGCAGAGCTCTGTGTGTGAATCCAGTAGACACTGGTGCACAACCCTTAAATGAACGCAATGTTCCGATCGTCTTTGGGACCCCCTGATTTTTCCAGAAGTAGATGTAGTATCGATTTTTGATATCAGATGACGGCCGTATTTTTTTCTCATTGTCCGTCTTGAAAGTTGAGCCCTCAAATCCAGGCATTGTATTCCCAAGAATAAAAAAACTGCATTTTAATGGTTAACCATGCAATAGTAGCCACAGTATTGTATAGGGTTTTTCAATGTGCATTATTGGTTCTACCCTCAAAACTGCAAGTTTGTTTCCCACGGTATTTGATGGTGTGCTGTGCACGTGCCAGGCTCTCCATATCAAGTAGAGAACTAAATAGACATGATAAATCAGAACACGCACCTTTTAAGTTCTTAGTTTTCTGTGAGATTTACATAGCTAGTATTTTGTAGTAAGGCAGAGATAATAATAAATAATTGCGGCATGTATATAGCGCTTTTCACGTGTATCAAACGCTTTTACAATTATTACCGCTAACTTTGGAATACGTCCGCGCCCTACATACCCCAGGCCATATCTACCTTTGGGCGGCGCCAATTACAATATTCCCGCTAGCGCTCCCCATTTAGCACCTGGGTGGCGAGAGGCAATCGATATAAATTTCTTGCCAAGACCAACGCGTTGGCAACAGTGGGACTCGAACCCACGACCTTCGTATCACGAGCCTAATGCTCTAGCCACTGAACCAGAGAGCAGACAAGAACAGGAACAACAGTGTGCCTCCAGGAAAGTGGGTGAATTTAAGGTATTTAAAGGCAATTGGTATTTAAATTAAAATGACCATACCAATTAGGGCTAGGCATCAAAAAATTTGCTATTGGGAACTGCAGATCTGCTTGTGCATGCCTGTGGTGTCTTCTGTATACAATTGACTAATTTCCTGGAGGTGTATATATCCGTCCGAACCTAGTGTTTGAAATGGCTGTAAATTTAAACACCTTGGTGAAACCTACCCAGCAGGAGATAAGTGTAGTAATATGGTTAACAATCTTGATGGAAAAACATGTGTGGCATGATGTAGGCTATGAGAAACTAATCCCTAGATTCCATGGCATGAGATAACTTGTTCCTGAAAATGAGCTGTGTCTGAATATATTAGTCCTATTTTGACCTCCGACCTGTCTAATGCTTAGCATTTCAAAGCGCAACAGGGGGCACACTACTAAATACTCGCCCATTGAAATACATGAAATAATTTGTGATTCATAAGTCATTTCCACCCCATGTGACAATATTTCAATTTTATGCAACTTGGCAAGGCAACACACACTTCAGCTTTTACCTTTGCTCTACCAGATTCAACCATCATATAATTCCGCACACAAGTAGCCATACACATGCAATTTGGAACATTTTCTTAATAGGTTTAGAATATTGGGGTCCTAATTCTATCCTTTTTGGGGGTTTTTTTTTGTTTTTTTTTGGGGTTTTTTTTTTTTTTTTTGGGCTTTTGTTTTTTTTTTTGGTTTTTTTTTTTTTTTTTTTTGTGTGTTGTTTGTGTGGTTGGGTTGGGCATAAACAAGAGGCAGCAAACCGGGTGTCCCTTGGGATTGCGGATAGTATCGCATAGGCCAGTTTTTTTACCAGGACTATAAATTGTTAAAACCAAAGCAGAAGATTTCTTGGTGGGCCCCCCTTGTAACTGTTTGCCTTGTGTAGGAGTTAGGTACAACTTGTGTGACACATACGTTCGCAAATTTCGGACACATGCTTGTGTGATGAACAATATCCCAGCACCAACTATATGCACTGTTAATTAGCTTTGTTTTGCCATTTCAAAACTGTGGCTTAGCACGGCAAAAATACAATACCAATATAATTAAGAATTTCTTTCTTTGGACTGAATGGAGCCATGATATAAAAATATTGGGTTTTGTCCCCAAGTGCCCCAACCAACACAAACATGTGGTGGTGCTCCACAGCCAAGGAATTAGAAATTAAACGTGGAGCTGGCTAGAGAGCAAATACATTACATACCAGTGGTACACCGAATGCCATTACTAGACACAAAAGGCCACCGCCCATCTCAACAATACCCCAGATAATAGTAACTATTATTCATCATAACGTACAAGGGCCCAATTCACAACACTTCCACTTGATCTTATCACAACCACACGAATTTTATGTCTAGCATCCAGTTTCAAAGCTAACTCACTCATGCGAGCGGAGTCCACCTCAAACACCAAAACCTCCGCACAGGCTTAGGACTTCACATTCTCATTCACTAAGCGCCTCTGACGTCGCTCAAACAGCTCCAAGACCAACTCCCTCATATGAGCGGAATCTGCCTCAAAACAACCCAACAATAATGGAACAGGCGAACTCGTATTTACGCGATGCGTAAAATATTTCCCCGCCAATATCGCGATCACTAAAATGACAACTAAAACTGCACCATTCCACCCTTAATTTTAGCCATCACTAGCTCGCCAAAAATATGGTTACTCAGGAAAATGACTCAAGAAATCTTAAAATTCAGCATGCAAAAATCCCTAAAAGGCACTAAATAATTTAGTAAAAATATGATAATTTCATCAATGTGGCAACACTATTTTTGAAAAAATCATGTGATCACAATTTAAATTTTGGACCCATACGAGGTCTGGAAGCGGCGAAAACATTGAATTTTACGTATTTTCACAGTTTCCAAGAATGGTACAAACAGGCTGGCAACCCAAAAGAATGACCCACATGTAACAACTAGAACTAAAAAAATTTCACCCAAAATCTAATCAGGTCGAGAACTTCTCAGCCCACTTCCTTCCACCAAGTATACATCATTATCCACGTTACAAACTCCAGAAAACGTGTACACAAGACTTGCGGTAAAAATTTCATAAATTATGCAATTAGATCCTTAATTAGAATTTTACACCCAAATCTAATCAGGTTGAGAACATCTCCAAAGGCTTCTTTCCACCAAGTTACAATATCGAAGCCCTTACAGAACTCCAGATAAATTGTACACAATGTTTACATTTTCTGTGCAATATTGACCTTTCCCTTGACCTTATTTTTCCCTACCCCTGACAGACCCGGGGAGGAACCCTGGGGGAATGAATTACTTGGTGAGTAGGGGGTATCCCCTCCTACAATTATCCAAAGTTTTGCTACTCTATAGCACATCCAGAAAAAAAGATATGCCCAAATGTTGCCACCAGTTAACATTTTTATCACGGACGATACGGACATACGGACATACGACATACGGACTACGACGGACCATACGACGGACATACGGACTGAGCCCATTTTATAGTCCTCCGCTCCCGAACTGTTTATAGTCCCCGTCCCGAACTTCGTTCGGCGGGGACAAAATGAGTCCTGCGCTACTACTACTGGCCATCTTTCCCAAAAAACCGCCTACAGCCTGTCCAAACATCAAAGGCCCACACTGACCAGAACGTGTGGTAAGTCGTGCTGAGTGGCATCACTCTAGCCCACCAGGGTACCCGCCGCCCTGCCTGCCCTACACTCATTCTGGCCAAGCTACAACCCCCGAAGAGCCCATCACCTTCAGGGCACCCCCACCCTACCCAGAATTTTGTCATGGGGTTGGTGGAGGTAAATTTTTTCACACGGTCCACAACAACACGGGTCTTGCCTCTGTGGCGAAAATGCGAATGCTATCACCTTCCCGCCCTAAACCAAAACAACGCGTTCGGGAAGCCTCATTGGCTGTAAGGTGCTGACGTCACCTAGTGCCGCCACAGCGACTGGCACTCAAGGCTGACGATGCTGAAAGGGCAGACACGAAGGAAAATTTGGGAGACTTCCTGCACCACCCCCAACCCCACAAAGGGGGAGACCAAAAAAAAGCCAGGAGCGGGCCCAGTGTGGACAAAATCACCTTGGCCAGCAAGATGCAATACGGGTACTTGTCCCCAGAGGGCCTCAACCAACACAAGCAAATGTGGTGGTACTCCACAGCAAAGGAAATTAAACGTGGATGATGGCTAGAGAGCAAGTACATTACATACCAGTGTAACACCGCAATGTCATTACTAGACCACAAAAGGCCACTGCCATTCAACAATATCATCAAACTAATACGAAAATGATTCCTCTAACGTACACGGGACCCAATTCACAAACACTCCACTGATCTATCACAAACACACGAATTTTATGTCTAAGGCATCCAGTTTCAAAGCTAACTCACTCATGCGAGCGGAGTCCACCTCAAAAACCAAAACATCCTGCAAAGGCTTAGGACTTCACATTCTCTTCTACTAAGCGCCTCTGACTCAATCAAACAGCTTACAAGACCAGACTCCCTCATAGGAGCGGAATCTGCCTCAAAACAAAACACCAAACCTATATGGTAAAATGATGTCTGACGCTACTACTACTGCATGTTTCCCCCCAAAAACGCCCAATACCCAAGGGCGAAGATCACGAGTGCATAGCCCTGTGCCCCCCGTTTTGAGAGCAACAATTTGAGGGAGGCCAACAACGGATGTGATGCCCTGTTAGGGCCCGTAATTACTTTCGCTAAATATAGTTATTATTATCCATATTGCTTTACAAATTATTTAATGAAGAAACCAAACATGACGTCAGCACCATGAAGGCACCCTCCCTGGACCCCTCACTACAACCAATAAATTGACCTCTTTGATGGACCATTTATTTACCATGTATTCTATATTTTATTAAAGGTTACGGCACTATATTAGATTATATATATATATTTTTTTTTTTTTTTTTTTTTTTAGTTATTCCTCTTTGTATTTTATTCGGGTGACCCAGACCAAGCAAAACCCATATTCTTATCAACCTATTTAATTTAAGTCACTATGTGTATGATTTATTATATGTTTGTCATATGTCGGATTTATGTAAAGGTATTAGTTTGTATTGATGTATTTAATTAGTTATCTCTGAAGGTATTAGGTGATTTTGATTCCCCTAAACCAGAACAACACACCCATTGATCTAATTGATAATTAATACCATGCTACCATTATTATTCTCTGGAGTGACCCCAAGTGTAACGCTGGCGGCCAAGCCCCCACGGATGAAGAACAACAACATTATACCACGAAACAAATTCACTCAAACTTCCCTAACGATAACCTATTCGCCGCTTTTTGACACGAAATCCCGACAACCAACTTATGAAACTCTGGTGGGACTATCGCCATTGAACGCCAACCAGCAGTCGGTCTACCAACTTTCTGGTACCCAACAAAATCTCGAGTAGTAAGAGGGCCAATTACGCCTTCAGAAATCTTTTCAAACCCAGTTATGAGGATTATCTACGGGCATTTACCACTCGACTTTGATTTAAACACTGACAAAAGCTTCAAAAACATGCTATACGAACAATCGATACATTGCCTGATCGGGAATCCCCGTGCAGATTCTCCCGGGTTTTCACGAATCTGTGACGTCACCCCTTTCGGGCTCTGGAAAAGGGGGAAAACACCTCATCCACAACCCAACGGTACCACTGTAGCCATACTGCGCGACACGGTCCAAGTAAAGGCGCTCACGCTAAGTTTGGGTATATCGACCGTAATTAGAAGGCGGAAAGGGGGTTGACTACCAGTGCAGGGAGGCAAAAAAACGAAGGAAAATCTCTGCAAACAGACGGTCCCTAGCCAACCTAGCTAGTTAATCAAATAGGGGAAACACTCACACAGGTGAGCTACGGCCCACGCACTTGACAAGGCCCAATGATGCATGAAAATTTTATTTATTTATTTACTTTGTTTTTTTTTGGAAGTGAAATCCCGCCTCTTGCCAGACGTTTAGCTTTAGTCCGCTTGACCATGACGGCGAGTGGAGGTACCGAAAAGTTACGCAACGGCTTTTTGCCGGGCAAGCTGCCAAATCTGTACCTTGAAACAGCAAAAACCCCCCCAAACCCCACCAGCACAAGGGTTACGTCCAACGCCCGTACAGTGGAAATTCTTAAAAAACGACCCAAAATTGGAAATTGCTACACCACACTCATGTCATGGAACGATCTGAACTCACCGGGGGGAGGGACAGTGGGCCTCCCCGGTTCACCCACTCCACCCGCTACTCAGCTTGCAATGGCCCGTGAAGAAGAAGAAACTCTCGGACAAACTACGAGTTTTTCCCCACAATGAGCTCTTCCACAGGGATCTCGGCTGTGCCCCGGTTGATGGCCATTCTTTCCTAGAGGAGCGAGCATTTAGGTTTGTCATCAAAAATATTATGTCCAGCAGGGGTCGTTTTACTCGCCAAATAGTAAGAGCAAAATTTTCACCACTTCACCACTGGTCTGGCTCTCCTTGCGTACAATGCGTCAGGCTCACTCACACTCTCCCCGCACACGCAAACACACAACCCACACCCCGCACACGCCACTCGGGAAGCTCATTGGCTTGTAAGGCCTCCGCTGAACGTCACCTCCCCAGCGACGCACGCACCACCAACAGCGGACTGGCACTCAAGGCGACGATGCTGAACGGGCAGACACGAAGGACAATTTGGGAGACCTCCTGACCCCACCCCAACCCCACTAAGGGGGGAGACCACAAAATTCACGCCAGAGCGGGCCGTGTGGACAAAAGCACCTTGGCCAGACAAGCTGGCAAACGTTGTAAATGTTGATTTCTTTAAAAGTGAAACATTCAAAAAGCCTTTTCATTTTTGTTTCATGTGACACAGTTTGTCATCGAGTGTATTTACAAATTGGTTTAATAGAGTAAACTGTTTGCCTGTTTTATGGCTAATCCAGGGCCACCGGGCCATGAGAACAAATATGCAGTAAATTTAACGGAATCCTCCAATTTATCGATGTGGAGGATAAACTAAAGTTCTCTTAGAAAGAGTGAGGAATGGGTATGATCGGCATAAGTGTAAACAGTCCACATGCTAATAAACGGCTCAGCCGGGATAAAAATTCCCGAAAAATGGAATTGAAAATATAAATTCACATGCTTGCTGGCTCGACGGGATTCAAAATTTTCCTATGACCTTTCATTAAAGTATATATGAACTCATTGAATTCTTCAAAAATGTCTTGGAGAAACAGATTTTTGCTAGGTTTTGAAAAAATGCTATGGTGAATTACACATCCATTCTAACGTTAGTTGACACTTTGGAGATTGTTCATTGTAGTTTGATACCTATCCTAGTATCCCAGGGAAATATACACAGTATCCCTGGAACACTTATACCTTATGCTTTACCATTCTAGTCTGGGATTTTGTCTTATAATTTGTAAGATCAGCAGGGCACTAGCCAAGTTTTATGTTTGAAATAACATAATACAGGACAAGACTTTAGATGCATTGTTCATCCGATATGCTGCACGTCATCCTGGCTAGTAATTTCTGTTCCAGACAAAATGGCATGAGACAATAGGGATGCGTTGCATGCACCATGACAATCTGGGAGCAGGTTCAGTGCATGCAACAATCTGGGATCAGGGGATTATATTATTTTTTTACTCAACTGGAACCACAAGCTTGCCGTTCAGTATTGACTTAACACACAGCGGGCTTTGTATCATAATGTGAACTGGTTAGTTATTATGAAAGAGGGCGGATATTTTTTTTAACTTAAAAAAAAAAAGCATTTCTTTGTAGGCTGAATGTGATTCAAGGGATTGTAAACCACAATTAATTCTATGAGTGTATTGACTGTTCCTGTACACCCCGGAGCGGGACCCGATTCGTGATGTATGCAAATGTGGACATCGGACATATTCAAACAGTTGGATGTTGTTTTCTGATAGTCCATTCATGAGCCTCTTCAAGCTAATGTCTTCCAATCTATGCAGTGGCTGCAGTGCTAGGATCATGTATCTTACAAGTAGACAAGACCAGCGAGTGCAATAAATTGTCGAAATAGTAGTGATAGATTTAAGGTATGTTTGTAAAATTTACCACCTTCAATATTACATTTTTGTAGTGAGCGTTATGTTTCAAAATTCCATGCACTACCCAATGCCAATATGTAACAAGTTCAGAAAATAGTTCTTGAAGTTCAAAATGTTTGTGGGAGTAAGTGACCTTGAGCAACTGTGTTACTGTGCTGCATTATTTTTTTGTTGTGGTAATTTGATATTCAAGCAATAAACCACTTTTTCATTATGTTCATAGCATCTTAAGTTATTGTGAAAGCAGACATGAATGGATTACCTTTGGAAAGAAGGAAAGTACAGTCCAACTCCGTTATCCGGCCACATTTATTCCGGTCATTTCTTTATCCGCGATGGCGACTGGCGACGATTGCGCCTGCATGGATGTATTTTCTATTTTGTTCCTTTATTACTTTTCGTAACACCTATTTTTTTCCGTTGAACTTGTATACTAACCTATATAAATGACTTACCATGGAAGTACGTAAAGGCTTCCACATCCTTTGATTGGGTTCGTTTATGGGGAAGTTCTCCTACAACAAGGGTCAATCGGAACCACATCCCTAAAAAATCATAGCTACGTGCCACCATGACCGTGATTAAAATTTGCCGCAATCGCAAAAAACTTTTTGGCCGAAACACGGGGGCCCGATGCACATATTTCTACGCGGGTCAATTAACGCATACAAAAAACACCATACACAAACAATATGGGCAATCTAAGCACACCATAAATGGACCGATATGAGCATCAATAAATCGGAAACGGAAAATGAAAAAATAAGTAAATAACTAACACGTACAAATGTATATCAAACCAAAACAAATTTTAATTAAATTCTACGTGCGACTCATATCTAGAAACACCTTTCCAAAACCCGGAAGTCATTTACATGTAACTTGATAGCTATTCCCAGACTTCCAATAGGCACAGCTTGCAGCTTCCGTAACACAAGCTCGTATGATGGAATTTCTTGTTTTTTAACAGGGATTTAGATCCTTATTTCCTGATTTAAAATTGTTTCTTGTGTGGGCTAGAAATGTTACGGATGCCGTGTAAATGTCCGTCGGTTTTTTGACATAACCGCGGCTGCTAGTAAATAGGCAATGACGGCCATTCAGACCAGTGAGGAATTTGTCTGACAGACGGTCGATCCGGACTTAGATTTATCCAATTAGTATATAGCAATTTTTAAAAAAAAAATTTGGGGAAATAAACATTGCAAAAACAGTGTGGTTATAATACTCTGTTTTATTTCTCTACTATTTCCATTTATATTATTCATAACACTCACAATTTGTTATGTGTTATAGCCCTGTTATAAATACATTTGCCACACACTTAATCCCCATCTGAACATTCAATGTTAGGCATGTGTTGAGCATCAATCGCAAGATTCCGGCCAAGAATCGCATATCCGGTTTTGATGAGCCCGCCGGTTACACAACGTGTCCGGATATATATAAAAGAGGTTGGACTGTAGCTCTCGTATTGTAAGAGGAAGACAAATTGTATCACATAGAAGAGTTGGTGGATATTTTTCTTTGCTGAGGATACAGAGAAAAAAAAACATGTTTAGCATGCTGGGATTTTGAACACAAAAATGAAGAGGGGGCTTTGTATTGTTATCCAATGATAGGTGAAATTATCACATATTTGATTCAAAAATAGCATAATATTGTGGCAGATACACGGTTAAAAGAAAATGGTCTTTGTATTTTCTACTTCTACTCATCTGTTTAAAAGTGGAAATTTATTCACGACTACATGAATTTCCCGCTTTTCGCGCACTTGGAGCAAGCCCGGAAATAAGCATGCGTAATATGTTTTTTTTTTTTTTTGTGTTAAGTCTTTATGTCGGGATATCTGAATAAAAAGCGATTTAAAAACAGTGTGAAAATGCTAAAAAATTGTAGACGAAGTGCAAATAAATTCGATCATGCGGAAATTATCCCACTTTTCAGTATCTCAACTTTGGAAGCATCTTTTTACTAAAAGTTATAAAAGTTATGACTGAAAGTGTAAATTAAGTTTAAAAATAAAATGAAGCTCGTTCTTCAAAATAGCAAGTAGGAGGGATGACTAAGTATTTTTTTATGCAAGCTAGTAATCAACAATGCTTTTCATGGAGCCAAAATTTCTAAGTGCATTGTGCCTTGGTTACAAAATGTGAGGAACCGAAAAAGTAGCAATGCATTCCTCCTGTGTCAAATAGTGGCTGAAGGCATGGTTCAATATACGTCAGGACACTACAGAACAGTGAAGAAAACTACAGTTACGGTTAATATCGACCTTTTCATCCTGCGGGACTGAAACTTTCTTGGAAAGGCATGCTAATTGAGTTTAGGATGTTACATTTAGTGTATTGCCTGTAGGGGAGTGCGCCCATATTCAGGCTTTAACCAACACTACAGTGGTGTTAAAGTACATTTTTAAAATACTATGTGGGAAGAACATCTTGCCTTAGGGAATTGAAGATGTTTTGGCAGTCTTGTGTGTGATTTGAGTTGAGAAAATAACTTAGCTGGAATAATTTGCTGAAGGAATGAGGCATTGAAAAGGAAATGTGAGAAAGTTGAGATTATTTTGTGTAGTAAATCTGACAAAGGCTGTGCTCGTAGTATTTTAAGTTGGAATGGCTTGGGGAAAATTCTTGGATATTCTTACCAGGCATACATGGTATCAAGGATTGTTAAACCCTGAGGACAAACTGATTTTATATGATTGTACATTCCTAATCTGACTCAAGTGGAGCTGATTATGACCATTGTTGCTTCAGAAAACCCACTGAGGGATGGGTATTGTGGGAAAGAAAAGGATCTTTGTAATATATGGATAGATGTCTTTCTAATAAGGCTTGGATTATTGGGAATTAAAAATTTCTATATGGATAGTGTCCTTACATGTATTGTTAGGTCTAAATGTACATGTAGTATACAACCATTGTTTAGTTCATCCTGACTTGCCGACATCATAGACTTTTCACACAGGAGAGGATAATATTTATTTGATAATAGAATAGACACATGGGTGGAAAATGTTGAAAATAGATGACTTGCACTAAGAGGGATCCATGTTTTCAATTCAGTACAATTGATAAGCCTTTAAAGCAAGGATATAAGAAGTGTATTGTCTCTGGAAAGCCGGTCCCATGCCCGGTGCCAATGTTAGCAACTCGAGCACAAGCTCTGCAAAAAAAGTCTGTCTTAGAAGAAACATTTTTAAAAGGCATATTTGGTAATAGTTGAAAAAGGCTACATATTACGGGTGAGTAAAAATGATTTTTACACTCGATTCAGTAAACACATCTTTAAACTATTTTAACAAGTTTAAGAAAATTAGTTTTTATACATGAAAAACAATAGCTCATTATTATCCACTATCCTTGGTTTAAAAAATCTAACGTTTACCTTTTACCATATTGTAGATATGGTAAATTAACGGGAAAACAGCCAAAACCATATTGACCACGGTGTGAAGGTAACGCCGTCTTCACTCCACAGCACAGAGTCAGCAAAAGCATATTGAGTTATGTACTGTTATCTAAATGCTTTTAAGCATTTACTTTTGATGTGTTCAAAAGTAAGAACCATTACCTAATCCGTAACAACTGTTAGTGTATATTTCTAACAATAGTCAATGCGTAGCTTAAAGGGGCGGGGGAAGAGGAAGCAATTTCCCCTCCCCAAGGGCATGACGGAAATAAGCTAAGCTAGCGGTTTTAAGCAGGAAAGTGGGAAATAAGGAAGCAGAAAGGGAGTAGAGATAAAAGGAGAGAAAGGGAGAGGAAAGGACGAATGCTGCCAAAAGCGAAAGGCAGATGGAACGTGAATGTGTGTAATGTTTTCAAATATTGATTTCCTAAAGTAGCAACATCCCCCAGCAGATTATGAGGGCGTCGGTGGAAAATGTGGGTCAACTGGCGGGATTGCACATAATTTCATTTATTTTCCGCGAAAAAGATCTAGAACAATTTAGACACAAGTATTGAAGTTAATGCTCCAAATTTGGGTGGTAAGATTCCCTAATGTGTATTGATTTCAGATTAAAGAAATAGTTTACCATTTTTTCATGATGAAGATTTACACAAAGGTGTCAAAGCAAGCAAAGAATGTCATGATGTACTGTGTATCGACTCATCCAAAAGTCTATTGCAATTCCACACCAGTGATCCGTGGATCAGAGTTGAAAAAATGGGTACCTTAAGTTTTTTTTTTTTTTTTTTTAAAAAAATAAAATCAAAGGGTTAGCATAATTGCAATGCAAAGTTCAAAATAAAAATTCAAAATTTCTCTTCTAGTAGAAGGGGACAGAGTGAAATAATTGTTATTTAGTATATGTTCGGGTACTCGTATCTGTGGGTAGATTTTTCACCGATGTATAAAAATTCAAATAACACGAATCGTGTGTAGTCAGAGCGTCTTTTTGAACTGCCCCTGTTGTATGCGGATTTCTTTGGTTCTTTTTTAATTTGATTTTGACCTAGTATGCAAGTGTTTTAACCAGAGAGCTGCCAACCCTCCCTGATTTTCAGGGAGGCTCCTGAAATTTGGTAAGATAGATTGTGGTCTTGTGTACATTATACGAAACGGACAAGGGGTTTAATTTGAGGAAGACAACCGAGTGCCCCGAGGATTTCAGGAAGAGTGGATGACGGATGATCCCATAGGGACATGTAATCTTTTGAAAACCTCCCGATTTGATGTGAAACCCCCTGATGCTGATGTAAATGTTGGCAGCTCTGGTTTAACGAATATTTGTCAAAAGGATTATGGAAGGTCACGCAGTTCTGTGGCCTTGTAGGGAAATTTCATCCATATACTTTCAGTTGGAAATTATGCCTATTCCCTTGTTCTAAACTCAGCATTTCCCATTATCAATTCACATTTATTGGAGTCATGTTTTCCTGCCAAATATTCCCACAGAGTGTGTATTTCTCTCTGTCCGTCCTGGCCAAACATGAAGGGTGTCCACAAGAAATGTGTTTTTGTGCGTGTGTAGTTGCCTTCTAGAGGTCATATAACTGCTCTTGCCACAGTCGCCCTACAAAAAAATAAGGGAAAGACTGATTCTCAAAGGGAGTCATATTTAAAACCTTGGGTTAACCAGGGATAGGCCTTAATGTATGGACTTTGTTCTGTCAACTAGACACAATGCAATGTGAATGTAAATAGTTGAGGAAAATTACATAATGGACGGGCCATTTTTCCTCACAGTTTAATTAAGCCGGTTGATGACTTGACGTGATTTTTCAGCTGCGATGAATCGCCGTGATTTCCCCCGAATCGCAGACAGCGAATGTCGCGCCAGCTTTTGCGATTTCTCTCGCTGTCGTAAGCTGGAAAAAATGTGCCTGCAAACCTCATGGTATTGCCAGTATAGTGCCGACTGGTCTGGTGTTGCCTAATTAAGGCTGTGGGATATTCATGCCCAATTATTTCCAAACTCGCAATTTAGTACCAACGGGTATACAAGCATTATTAGCGTAAATCGTAATACAAGTGATTGGGATAAAGTGATTTAGCGATGTTATATTTCAAGAATTGGTTGGCCCGCAGTTTGCCGCAAATAAAATCACATCACTTGAGGCTAGGTGGGGGTAAAATATCGCATAGAAAATTTCATTGCTAGCCAGATGGTCCTCCTCATGATAGATTACTATGCTTTTGGTTAAGGGGATAATGTTCTTATTCATTGATTGTGCGTTTGCTTCGACGGCCATTCTCATATTTCGATCTGCCAGTTAACTTAAACTCAAATAGCAATGTCTTAAGGTCTGTATACGATCATATGAGATTCTTCTATTCTAGGGTCAAAAACTGTGGTTGTTCCAATAGATCCAGCAGAGATGGGTACAACGAAGTGGTACTACCGTTCTGACATAAGCCTAAAATATGAACTATAATTCTAAGCTTCTGCCTCCAGTTAAGAGCCCGCAAAGGTAAGTAAGGTGGAGGCATATCGCCTCCCACGAATTCTTTTTCTTAATGAATCTGTAGTAGGATTCTTTTTGTGTTCATTGTGGTGGGGGTATTTTGCCCTCCTCGATTGATCGTCACCGAGCAGAGTCGCCATGATTGCATGTGACATTTTTCCCAAATTCGAGTTGGGGGATGTGGACCTTGACTGCACTCACGTGGGCCAAATGAAGACTTACGATTGGATGAACGTAAAAATCGTAAGCAGAATCGCAAAGTTTTAAAATCATTTTAAACTTTCAGCGATTCCCGGAACTCGTCTCGCTGTACCGCTGGCTGAGAAAAAATCTGGAACGCCGGCGGGTCTTCGCAGACTGCGCGACTAATCGTGACCTTCGGAGACAAAAGACAAAAACTCGCGTGCGATTTCAAGCAGCTGAAAAATCGCGGTCATGTTATGTAACAGCGGCTTTTTATGTTAAAAATGAGTATTGAAGCAGTAGAGACTGAAAAAATCCATTCAATTGGGCATTGTTAGTTAAATGGGCATTTTGTGATCCACATGCCTCGTCCCCTGACGTACAAAAAATAGATAGAGATTTTTTACATCATCTGAACTCATTGGCCCAAGTTTTTATGGCCAATCTTATGTTACAAGCCATTTGATTGACCCCATACTAACATTTTGCTCATCAAAATACACTGTCAGAATTAAATAAAAATTTGGAAATAACCTTTTTCACAACGGCTCTCTAGTGAACCATAAACAAATAATTGAGGTGCTGTCTGTGGATCACAAAATGCCTAATATTGACAAACAAGATCCATATTTATCCTAGTGGCTTCTTTTGTTCTATCACTTGCAGTGCATTGTACAAGTTACTTAGGACCAAAAAAAATGGATGCCTGTTAGCAAATCACCGAGAGTGCCTTAAAAATTGAAACAGATATATCAGATACATTATGTGGTTTTTCAGTATGATCAGACCAATTTAGTTCTTGATTGATTAAATATTAACCTGAAGACTGTGTTACCTTATCTTCCAGGAATATGTATTTCAAATGCTGTACATTCAATTGTCAAAAGAAAGAATTCAGTGGAGTATCTGGAATGGCAGATGCAAACTCTCTCAGTACAGTCAGGTCAAAAAAGTGGGGCATGTGGGAAGATCTTTCCAAGGAAAGGTGGCCATTTTGGGGGGGGGGGGATACTTGGCCATTTGGAGGGAAATTCATACATCAGATATAGTGGGAAGGAAATCTAGTGAGAAAAGCAACTATCTGCCCTGGGAAATTATCATTTGTTTCAACATCTGGACAGTGTACGGTGATATGGAATCCATAGTGATGGACCCTACACCTCAGAGATTTAAGGATTTAAAACTACACAAGTGTTCCAATAGCATTTGGCATTAATACTATGATAACTCAGGAAACGGTATATTCAAAAATCCTCCGTGGTGTGAAAACATAATAACAAAAATGATAGTCATTTTGCCAGATGCCTAGGATCACCTTTGACATGGAGCGCATGTGATGAGATCGCTTTTATGTTGAGTGTTGTGAAATTTTAGAGGAAAGGGGTTAGTAAAAGTTTTATAGAGTCATAATCAACCAATAGATGTTACATATTTGTTCTACTTTCTACTCTGAGTCTAATTTGCCACATGGTTGGGAAGTTGTTGCGAGATGAAAATGAAAACAAGTTTTTCAAACTTCAAGTCCAGGTTCAAAGGAACTTCAGAATAATTGGTGTGGCACAAAAAAAAAAAGCAAAGTCAGACGTAGTGAATCCCGTTGTCCCGCCCGGGTCCCGAATATTAAGCGGTGTCGATACAGAAACTGCAGATTTTGGGAGATCTTGAAATGAACTTTATCAGAATTCATTGATGCATATTGTTCCAGAGTACATTCGTAAGTAAGCAAATGATGAGTTGTTGCAATGTGCATATTTGAAATACTGTAAATATCAATTTCTTTGGATTGCCAAATAGACATTTATCATACAAATACCAAACAAATGCATGTAATGGAAGTTGAGGAAATAATTTAATGAAATGGTCCCCTCATCAAAATGAAGTCAAAACTGGACGGGGAAACTAATAATCAACTCTACTGGGGCTAATCCTAAAGCTATCATATTCAGAGAGAGAGAGGGGGGGGGAACTACAATCCCGGCCAAAAGTAGTTGGAACACCCGTAGTAATTTTCTAATGCAATGAACGCCTAAATGGACCATAGAGATCGCACTGAAAAATACTAACTTTTATTGCGAAGCTTGAAACAAACCCTAACACTTGATCCCTCCCCTTCCACACCAATCAATGTTGGATGGTCATAAGAGCGCATGGAAAAAATGACATGTTTCAACATTGATCAGGGGGAGAGGGGGATCAGTTTATAATAAGACATATAAAGTGTTCCAACAATTTTGGCCGAGATTGTAGATGTTAGCCATTCTGTAACCCAATGTTGTGGGTGGGCATTTATCAGTAGGCCTCAATGTGATTTTGCCAACATGCATCTTCAATAAACTAAAGTTGTTCATTAAATCAATGTGACTTTTTACAGTAGTGCACAAGGTTTAAGCACCATTACTTACAAGCCCAGAAACCGGTAGTTGAAATAAGCAGATTGAGCTGAAATGTATTCATTAGGTGGAGCTAATCGTCCATAACATAAAACGGTTTGTGAAGCTAACTTGACACCATCACAATTCTCGGTGTCTTCATTTACCTATGTGATTATTCCCAGGTTAAGAGAGCATCAATGCATTTCATTAACTTTTTCCATAAGCTGTCAATTGAGACATTTCTGTTAACAATTTCCAGGGTAGGGTGGACACTAAATAGGGAGAATATGATATCTACAAATGTATGTATACTGTAAGGTTAAAATTTCTTAACATCAAATTGTTTAAGGTGTTGGCATTATGATTTGGTTTCTAAGGAGTACGCGCAAGCCGACTTTAATAAACTCGGAGATGAGCAAGCGTGCATTCGTTTGCAATTTTAGCGTTGCAAAAATTCATGAGTGATTTTCCACTTCTGCGTTTACGCGAATTTGTAAAGCGTTTGCAAAATCGCGTAGAACTCTGATGTTGCTGGACTTGTCTAAGAACGCGCCTGATTAATTACGCGTCTCACCTTTCACGCACCCAATTTTTGTTTTGCTGCGTGACATATTGGCGTAAAATAACACAAGACGCATCGTCTCTAGTGAAGACGGAAATTTCCCTCTAAAAATGTCCTTTTTCGACGATTTTCAGGAAAACTAATACGGTGACACCATTTTTTTATTTCGGTATTTTCAAGTATGCAACTTTGACCTAAACATATGTGAAAATCAGAAAAACGTTCGGCCCCTTTGTTATCTTTTTGGAGCACATTAGTATCGGTAAATCACATTTTCCCATAGAATTGCGTGGTAAATAATGTAAAATTTTGAGCAAAATGTACTTTTGAAAGTCTTTTTTCTCAAAAACGAATACGGTAACCATATTTTTTATTTCAGATTTGTTATCAGTACAAATGAATGTACTATATATCAAATTTTAAAGAAATTCTTCGGCCTATTTAAATCATGATGCCAACACCTTAAGCCATGTCCAGGGCTGGAACACATGCCAAATTCCGGGGAACATAATCCAAATTTCCTTCTCAGATTGCAAGATTCTCTCCAAGATTGCAATTTCCCTTCAATTCTTTTGATTTTCTTAATTAAAGGACAAAAATTCCCTCCAAATAGCAAATTTTCCCTGGGACATGCTTTTCCCCAAGTCCCCATTTTCCTTGTATGGCCATGTTCCCAAATTCACTGCTACATTTGTAACCCAAGTCCTCGCTCTTCTCTCTCTGAGCACTCCTCAAGTCATTCTACATATCACTTATCATGCATTTGTACCAGAGGATCACACCATATGAATAGATATGAATTCTATGAGAAACATCGCCTGCTCCAGTGGTTTTCCCCTGTCCACCTGTATTTATTCCCTGCATTCCTTTGCCATAGGTGACATTGCTCGCATGTTACGCCTAGCTGTCCTAATGAGTTTTACGATTGATGTTGACAGAAACTTAAAGGTATTAATGGATTAATGGAAAATGGTGCTCGATTTGTGAGGATGGATGTGTACTTGAAAGAGATTTGCATTTTTGTGCAGAATGACTTTGCCTGCATAGAAATTAGAAGGAATTTATTCCACGTATTTGAAGGCATCGTGTACAGCTATAGTACCACGACAATGAATACGCAAGGAGGATTTTTCCATCCGTTTTTCTGTCAGTCATTCTCAAAGGAAGTTGCCCTGGCCTCAACATAACAAAATCTGGAGATTTCACATTTGTTATATTGTTTTCCCACCTCGTTGGACAAAACTTATAAATTTTTAAACAACTTTGTTAAAAACAGGTTTGTACTCTAATTATTCCTTGAGTATACTTTCGTGTGTTTACATGTTCATGGGTGTCCCTTAAATGCCTAATTAGCCATAAAATTGACAAGGAAACATTTTACATATGAAATAAGTTCGTGTAAGGTGTTTGTTTACTATGCTTGAAAGGCTGATTAGAACACCTCTTAGAAGGTCACTAGGGGACGGTTGTTTTAGTGTTAATTAAGAATCATGCATTCTGTTGTCATCTTTGCAGAGAAAAAGCTCCTATGGTCGAGTTTGGTGTCAATATTTTGTTAATTTTAAAAAATTTGATAGAAGTAATTTCCCCAAAATCAAAGAATGTGCCTTTAAAGATTCGCTCATCATCATCATACATACCATGCGGAGGGCTGGTGTGTTTGCACTGCTCCGGTTCAGACTGGTGGCTAATTTGCACTGCTTTAAAAAAGGTTTTGGTTGTTTTGTACCGATCAATACTACAGTAGAGTCTATTCTTGCTTGCAGCTAAATTTCTATCTGACATAAAGTGCATTTCAATTAATTAGGATCTAGTTTTGTATTTTGACAGTATGAAGCATATTGAACAATGGTATTTCAGAATTACACATGATAAAACAATGCCAAGGCAAGAATCGGTGCACGGAGAGAGGACATAAAATTGAATGAGCTAAACGTCGAATGTCTAAATAAATAAAGTTACTTTGGCATTAACCAATTGATTGAATTTGGTTAAGTTTGTAATGCAAAGTTCCTCCTTCAGTTCATACCCACAATTATAATTTTGCTTTTAACAAAGCTTTGCCTCTTGTATTTTAGCTTAATGTGAGCATGTTTTAAACTACTGCCAACGGGACAAACAGCTTTCCATTATCGCAACTTTAGTTTTTGTACATGCACATTGACATAGTGATATGCTTGACTGCACTCACAGTTATGTGTATGGTACATAACATGGACTTTCACAACCTTTCATTGCATGCTCTACAAATTAAACATGAAATATGGCATGCTCATATCTCAAGTCCATGTTATACAAAAATAATTTTTGTTGTCATCTGCAATTAAGTCGTGTCCCACACGGAGGCTGACACTCTGGAGCGTCGATCGGGGTTTGTGGCCGTGTGGACGCATTCAGAGTCTTAAATTCTGGAGTTTTATCGTGGGTCTAACAAGCTTTTACCCCCTTAAAAAACCTTGGGGGTGAAGCTCAAAAACTTGAGTTCCATACAAAGGGTTTGGTTGTGTAGTGCCGTGTGGACAGCATTGGGGGGATAGTTGAGCAGAGGTGACCTTGTATGACAAGATGATCTTTATTGACAATCCTGTGGTTAAATTATCGCTGCGCGCAAGTCCACGGGCTTTCCGGTATGTTGACGCTGTCTATGCCCGCTATATGAAGCAGAGGAGGAATGGTCGGGGGATGATTCAGAGGTTTGGCCATCAAGTGGCCACAAATGGGGAGGTGAAGTAAAAATATTGGATTTAAATTTGCTTGAGATTCAAACCTTTGGAGTTGTGACTGTGTGAACATGGCATAGTGATCTTTAAATGTTCAAATTCAAAAATTGCATTCGGGACATAGAGTTGGTCATGGTAGAGCTTGTGGTCAAATGTGCCGACATGAATTTCACTACCAGGCACAGACTCAAAGTCACATCATCGTTATGCAGTGAAATAAAGGCACAAATCAAATGCAGAATGTATTATGACGTTTCATTGTAATTTCAAACCGAACAAAGTATAGACTTTGCAGGGAAGTGATTACAGTGTCCTCAATATCTGAAAATCAATGATAACAAGAAACATTTGGTGCTGGGCACCATGTATGCCCCGGCAATGGGAGAATTATTAAAAACATCCAAAATAGCCAAGAATTGAGAGATAAATAAAATTTTCAAGGCCAAATTGCTGTGTAGGTGACTTTGACTGAAAACTGATTATGGTATAAATAGTGGTATCGTAATGTGTTGATTCAAGATCACTTATCTTGTTCAAGTTAATGATCACGTAGTACCTCAATAGTCGAACATCATAACTGATGCAGATGCCAAGAATGTCATTTTTCTAAATATGCAATGATATAGTACTGAGTAGTATTAACGGGCCACTGTTGGCCAGTTCGCCCAAACTGTAGCTGTATTGACCCCCAACTTAAACACTGAAAATAGAACCTTGTAAGAGCCCAAGAAAAAAAAAAAATTTGTATAAAAACACTGAAAACACAATCTATCTCACACTGTACATCAATATACTTTTCACAAAAAATATTTGTGTTTCATAATATCAGTTCATGTCCATCACAAAACCATTAAGTAATTTTAGCCCTGTTCATCATTTTCAATTGTCATGAAAAATTGTTATGACCAAGGCTCTGCATGGCTTCAATACAGCCAAATCTCCATGTCTGTCAAGTTTGATTCAATATCTATAGCCCCGAGCTCCCGCGCGGGGCAATTAAAGGATTATCCACCAATTGCATCCAGCTTTGTGTGGACAGGACCTTTAACAAAAAGGTTGCAGTTTTTTTTTAGGTCTCTCTCTTTTGTTGCCAAACCTGACTAGAGTCTATTTTAATAGTTGGGCTGCGATGCAGAGAATCCATGGTTGTGGGGAACAGAAGTGGCTCATAGGAATTATAGGCGTGACCTCGGTAACAGCCCATAACAAGGTTGCAAGAGGGGTACAGTGTTCTTCCCACCAATGTGCATTTCTTCCAGTACCAATTTTTGCAACTGTTGTTGCATGAATTTATAGTGACAAAAAGTTGCAAGAGGAGGTACAGTGTTCTTCCCAAAATGGATTTCTTGCAGTAAAATTCTTTGCACTGGTTGTCACATGTACGTTTAGTGATAAAAAGTACTTAAATTGCAAATTAGGATGAGTTCGGTTTATTTAAAGACTTTGTCAATATAAATTCCTGTTGCAAAAAATTGGCATAGAAGAATTGAAATTGTGGGAAGAACACTATACCTCCTTCAAGTTTGGCATGCCAGTGGCTGACTGCATACTGGTGAAGGGCATCCTCAGGTCATTCAGATGTGTTATAGCTGGCAAGTTGCAAAATTTGGGTCATACTGCCATGGTCAAAGTGAGGCCACTGGTAAAGTATTTTCTTTTCTCACTGGCCTGGTCTGCACTCTGGCTTGGTGTTGTTGCTGAAGGTCATGTGTTAGTGTTTATGTGTAGTGTATTTGAGACATAAGGCATACAACATGTATGTGTTATCAGGCGTATATGAGTTGCACCAACAATGCAGACGATGTCTGTTGACCAACACACACTTGTACATGAATGTTACTGAGTTATATGCCAAGTGATATCTTCACAAATTCGGGATTTATGCTTGGGTGTAGGAAATTGTTCAGATTCACTGAGGATACTATAGATCGGGGGGTCTAAACTGGCAGCCAGCAGGACCAAATTGAGCCTCCAACTGAGACATTCGCCCACCAGCCAGTCCAAAGACTTAAAGAAAAGCTAAGAAATAAAGTGCATTTTGGCGGCTTTGCTATAGGACATGTATATGATTGTTCCCTCGAGCATTTGTCTTTAAAAGTTTGGGCCACTTTTGGCCTGTGGGCAAGAAAGATGAGGAACACCTGCCGATAGATAAGCATACTCATATATCTGGTAGGGTTGTTGAAATCATAGCACTAAAGAACTTAAATCTTTAATATTGCCAGATACAAAATCACATGAATACAAGGGCAGAGGTAATCCCAAATGTTTAAATTTAGCTGCATTATAATTACTTTATTGCAAATTCGGTATGCAAGTAGGCTTTGAAATCTACTTATAAATACAAAATTGCCTACAGAAGTCTTGTAATGTGTATTCACCGTCAACTACAGTGACACCCAGACTGTTGCTCTGCATAACGTAACATTTAGAGGTCAGCTGATTGTTTTAAGGATGGCAAAAACAATGGTTAAATAATCACAGTTGCATCTGAACTAACAAGATAATGATTATTTCAAGAATTAATTTTATTGGATAAGAGATATATTTTCACTATGTCCCCATTGCCATTAGGAAAAACTGTACAATTTGGGAACAAATGCACCACCTAACTTGAATTGTCAATAGAATGCCATGTCTACCACACACTCCGTAGCATGCCAAACCACGTGTTTCTTATTTTGTATTGTGTTGAACTTACGAACCATAGCTTATAAAAACAGCAAAGCTTGGCATTTCTTTGAGTTTGATTTGTTACTGAGCTCACAAGTGTATTGCAGGGTCCATAGATGCAAAAGACACTTGTAGCACTGCTTTCGACCAATGTCAATGGTCCTATTTTAGTGGTAAATGGAAGGTGTTTTTGGTGACATTTTTAAAAAAGGTTACTTTGAAGAAAGTGTAGTAATGCTGCCGGCAGGCTACCCAAATTTTATCACAGTGAAAGATTCATTACAATATGTTATGACAAAGAAAGTAACTTAATTGCCATAGGAATTCTATGGTAGTACTAAGTGTTTAAGGATGATATGTAAGTCTGAAGGGCATCTTACAAATTCTCAAAGATATCCCAATTCAAGCTATTGGTTTGAATGGGTGTGACTGGATCAAGGAAATAGTTCAAACATGTCACTAAGATATTGATATTTATCGACAAAGAGAGGTGTACAGATAGCTTTTTATTCTATTGTTAATTGACCAAATTGTACATTTCCCCTCTTAAACAAGGCACTCAGTTGGAATAGGGTTTGAATCAAAAATTGCAGGGTCTTATTAGGTCCAAGGCTACATGAAAAGATCTTCAAATTTGAATGTTGTGATGTGTGACTCATTTTCATCAATTATGATGCACATGGACTGCAAACCTTAGATAATACGGTAATAATGTTTAAAGAAGAACAATTACCGGATCATCAGACATCGACCCCCACTCTCCATTTTTAAAATAATAAATAAACTTAGAGAGACATGAGGGAAACATTCCAGAAAAGAAGCACACCAATTTTTTTCGAACCATATTTGGAATGTCTTAGCCAAGTCGTAGTTCACACCTGAAGGAATAAGCCGAATACGCAGTCTTAGGTAATAATGTGATGGGTTTATTTAGTATTTTCTGTCATGCACGCATTAGAAACTCAAAGCATGGTTTCTATGGGATGATTACGATAGAAGTCTTGTAAGGTTAAACTTGTATATTATCGGCCTACAAGAAAAAACATGAATACTTTGTATTCATAAAATCACTGGTCGGCTAATGATAAAGTGTTCACTAATATGGTTATCTTTCAGAGGTGGCTTGCAATTTGCCATAAAATTCTTGTCAAAAATAATTTCAATTATTTTTAAGTATATTTTATATCTAAAAAGTATATGTTATTTATGTATTTCCATTGTATTGTGATTAGTGAAAACTATGCAAATCTGTGCTCGCTTAACATCAACATGAGATGACCAAGTAGGACTTTCATATTTTGGCAGAGATTGGTTGGGTATTTTGTACCAGATAAGTCATAGGGGGTACTTCTAAAAGTTCGGTCATTTTGGATGAGTGCCCCAGGTCTACAGGTCATTTTGGCTGAGGCCTAGGTTAGTCATTTTGGATGGGTGCTTATTTCTTACCATTTGAGTCAAATACTTAAATGAAGGATATTTAAGGCAAAATACGAAATGACATTGGTGGATAAATGAAAATGTACACATATATCACTATGGCACCCTAACAAGATCGATACCTTTTCTCTATCATTAATACTAAGTAAAAAAAAAAAATTTACCAAGATTGATTATTCCAAAAGTTTGTAAACGCATGAGGGGATCAATCTTTAAGAATAGCACACATTATGTCATTTTAATGTTTGTAATTTCTGTACGTTAACATACAGAAAATATAAAACACAATAACAATAAAAAAAATAAAAAAAATAACACAATTATGAAAATACTACTGACTATGGAGAAAACATTTACAAACATATCGATTGACTGGTAGGACTGTACATGGTTTGTTTAAACATTGTTTGAAATAAATTCTGATAATTTCTGTTCCCCAAAGAAACCAATTTGGTTGCTTGAAAATGATTTAAAGTATGAATTTTACACAGGGTTGTAGAAACCCCACACAGCCATGACACAGGTGAAGAGGTAAGTCTATGGTGTTAAACCTCCATCACATTCCTGGCATTGTTAATGGTTATGACATGAATGTCAGGCAAGCAATTCCCAGGCGAACCAGACTAAAATCTAGAGCACTGTTCGACTTACCTTACTAATAATGGAACAAGGATTATCAGAAAAGTACCCAATTGTGGATTCCCAGTTATGGTAATAATGGATTTTGCGCTGTGGAAGCCAAAGTGATCCTTAAAAAGATTGAGAAGGTGTTACTGAAAATAATGGACTCAAGTCCCATATTGAAGTTAAAAGCATTTTGGGCCTGTAGTCATGAATGAGCTAGATTACTTTTGCTATGACTTGTAGGATGTGTTTTTAAAGAGATGTTCAACTCCCCATTCTCACCATCTTCATTCCAAATGAAAAATGTTAAGCACTCAATTTAACCAATAACTGTGATGCTTTCTGGGAATAGTTAACAGGAAATGAATCAAAATAATGAAGTAAAAGGTAAAAAACTAGTACATGGGGTTTATTTGCAGTCCGCAAATCTACGCTTTGTACCATGTCCTGTAGAAAGAAAAAATTTACTGGCCAAAAGGGGGCCAAGGTAAGGCCTAACCTATTAATAGAAGGGATGAATATGAAAAAACCCCAATATTCTGATTGGATGGTTCTTATACCATAAATTTAGGACAAAGAAAATGAGGCATCAACAATTCTTGTGGAGGGTATCAAGCATTTTTGGGTAGGTATGTGCCATGCAGATATTTCAAACATAGGGATTTGCAGAAAGATTGTTATGGATCTAAAAATGGGTATCTTGAACTGATGTGGTTAATTTCTTGATATAACTTGGGCTTGTAAAGCTTAATTTCCAATTCTAGTGACAGGGGAATAAATGTAAAGCGTTTTGATACTTGTGATAATTTGCGAAAGGCGCATATAAAATGTAGACTTTTTATTTATCAAATTTAGAGGTATATTGAAATAAAATTTTGGGAAGAACAATTTTGCATAAAAGGTGGGTGACCCAATAGGCGTACAAATGAAAAGTCTCTGGAACTGAAGTCAGCTAAATTAGGGTCTTATGGTGACACAACCCATCCTTTCCATTTGAGTTCCCCCCCCCCACCCACCACACCTGATCAAAATTTAGGTTTGGCATGTACACATACAGATGGCTTGTTGTAAATTGACAGTTCATGTAGCATTGATAGGAAGCCCTTGTAGGGAAGATTAGGGAGAGGAAAACAATGTAATATTACCCAACACAACCCTTGAGATTTACTCCGCTACTCAAGTACGGTTAGCTATCACGAAATGTGCATATTATTAGTCTGCCGCTAGGTGAGAAGGAAAAAGGTCGGTGCGAGAGAGAGACAAGAAAGCTAAATGATCAAAACTTGCAAGCAGTTTCAGGGTATACTTGTTCCAAATAAAGCAGATCAGATGAGTCTTACAATTATGGTGAAGTTAGAAAAAACTATCTTTGGAGACCACCCAATTAAGGTTTATCTGTGGGGGAAGTAACCCTATCAGAGAAGATTGCCCTATTTCCCCTCATGTGACAAAGTTCCTCATATTTAACCAAGATGAACTTGGTTCATCATGTGTCCTGAGTATTAAGATTGTCCTGAAAACTATAAAAAAAACTTGACAAAAAGTAAGAAAAATTTGCATAGTCTGCAGGACATTTTTTGGGCAAGGGCAACTACTACTATATTATCAATTCAAGCTGTCACAAGAATATTGAAGTGCTGGACTGAAGTGATTGTCAAAGATGGTCAAAAGTAGGGAGTTGGTAAGTTAATGGGGCATCTAGTATTAAGTGTCGTGCCGAGCAAGCTACTGCACGGAGTGCCCATCTCATCTTTCCTTAGAATTTGGGTCAGACTCCTCAGTATATTATTTTTTGCCGACTCCTCCCGCACGACGAGTCTGTTACCTACCAGCAGTGAATAATGCTGGTTTACCCATTTATGCAACTGGGGGGAGAGCAGTAATTGAGGTAAAGCGCTGTACTCAAGGGCACAACACATTAGCCCGCACGGGGCTCAAACCCACAACCTTTGGGGGGTGGGCGCGAACGCTCAATCCATGGACCACAAATGTCCATTCAGGCATGCAGTATGTAGTTACCTTACAAGTCTGACTCAGAGGATTCGAAAATATTTTTTGTGTCATTATGAAAAATAATCAACGGGAACTAAAGATGTAGACCTAAAATGCACACTTCCGAAATTGGAGTGAACGGATTTTTCATTTTGATCAGTAAACATTTATGTGTAGTATTACGTCCCATAGGATACTGTGTATAATAACATTTCCGGATCCGGAATTTTTAAACAAAATGTGTTTTTTCTATATGAAGGAATTCGAGTTAAGCTTAGCAATTTCACACAGTGTTAGAGTGGACAAGCGGTATGTAATGCAAAAAACACGAGTTTTTTGGAATTGAGGGCGCCCTCCTCAGGAAATCTCTGAGTCGGCCTTTAAATATTATCAGGATATGTGTGTGTGTTATGTGTGTTAAAGTTTTTTGTTATCAAAGCCTTTTTCAGGGTAATGCACATTTTTTCCATGCATGATATTTTAATGAAACTTGCATGCACAATTTTGTTGCAGAATGTAAGCTGAATTTTCATTATTTACTTTTAATTAGGAAGACAAAAATTTGCAGGAGATTCTTTACTAAAAAAAAAGAAAAATTTTAATAAAATTAACCAAAAAAAAAACATGCAAAGATTTGATGCTATAATGTATTAAAAAAACACTGTTCTAAGATTGACATTTTCAGAGGAAATCAACGTATGGTTATTTAGACAATAATCCGCAGTTGAAATCAGCTGATCATAACAAAGTCACCACAAAGGAAAAGTCCCACATGGCATCTATTTTGTCTTGGTTTCGGTAGGAAACGAGAAGGAAGTGGAGAGGAGAGAAATGAGAAGGGGGTTTTGACCCACATGTTTGAATGGCCACTTTAGGACAAATATGTGGCTGAAGGGACCTGATAACCGGCTAATTATAAAGAAAATGGTTACAATAGGATTTGCAAATTTATACAGATGACATGTAGCCCTGAACAAGCTGTCTGATTAATTGGGTCAATGACCTAATTTTTGTGTGTCTGCAGAGAACACATAAGGATTGCTTTGGTTGTGTGTTGTTTGTCTTTGCTAAATGTTAACCCTAATATTATTGCTCACTGTGTCCACAAAACATACACATGTTGGGTAGTTACCCCTCGCATGAGTGGGTCAGAGGTCATCTAGAGTTCATAGGTCATGGCCCCAAATGGTCAGAATGATCAAACTGCTTGGTGTATCCACTTATCTCGATCAATTTTCATGACACTGGGATACATTGGCCCTTGAGGGTAGTGTCCCACGTGTTGTTGACTTCATGTAACCGTTGGACTCATCTGACTTTTCCTCATTACAAATCACGATGGCAGACGACACATGCATTCAGCTATATTTCTTACCAATCTGTCACTTTGCTGTAGTCACATTCAGTAGTGGTGGAGCATTTGACAATTCAAAATGGCGGGGAGGAGGGAGTGCATTTCAAATAGATATAACGATATCGATAGTTATCTTGAAATCGGGCCGATTATTACCTTATTAGTATCTGATCTGGGTTTTTTTATCGGCAAAATTCTAATTTTTACCGATTTTCATAACGATTAGTTACATTAATATCAAAGGGGTCAAACCTTGAATTAAACTTGTTAAAACTCGATGGCCAAAATGGTGAAAATAATCGAAACTGAAACAGTCAATTATTATTTTATGTAACACAAGAGTGGGTATGTTGTTCCTAACTTACTATTTTGCCCTTTTAGTGGTTTACCTACATCAATCTGCTACTTTCTGCCAGCTTTTGGCTGTCGAAAATGGCGATGATAATGCAAAAAAAGTACACAGAAAAAATCGGAATCGGAATGACCGATTTTGAACATTTTAAAAATCGTAATCGGTTTATAACGATATTCGGGTGCGGTGATCGGTTAGGACACTACTTTCAAAAGGTAACAATTGTTGAATTATTTCATGTCAGCTTCCTACATCCACCCTGGTTTCTACATGCATGCATATTTCAAAAGTGAGATGACCTCCTTACTGTAAAGTCGGTAATTTTTGCGTGTGTCAATTTTTAATGCTGCAATTTAAGGAATTTTCACTCGTGTTTAAATTCGCTTTTTTCAGCTATACCACTACATAGACTTACACACAAAATAAAACATTGTCTTGTATTCTAATTTCGCGCTTTGCTCAGAAGTCAGCGAAAAGACAAAAATATTGTATAGCGCGAATATTTCCACTTTTACAGTATATTAAGGGAGGTTTTTTATTTACGCCAAGGGGCAGCGGAAGGATGATTTGAGGGGGGCAACCCGAAAAATTTGGGTAAGAGAGAGGGGGGGGGGGGAACGGTTGGGGGAACGTGAAATTTTCATCAACGATGAGAGAGGGGAACATGAACTTTTAAATGGGGAAATCAGCATGAGTCAAGGGGGGGGGGGAGTGTGACATTTTTGAACGGAAAGCGAGGGGGAACGCGACAAAATTTTTGCTGGAAAAAAGTTGTTGAATCCCTCCTCCTACACCACCCCCCGGCATAACATAATGACCCCTCCCTAATAGCACCATTACATAAGATTGATTAGAAATTTTTTTCCCTCCTGGCTGTTTTTTCATGGCATTATTCATGGAATTTAGCCAAATAGGGTGGATGTCAGTGAAAGCCATCAACCTGGATAGTGGTGCAGCACGAACCAGTTTAGGAGAGTGGTAACCAGGGCCTGGAATAATAACATTTGTATCATAGCTTAAAAGTGACCGTTGGAATGTGGAGTTCATGAAAACATGTGATGACAAAATTAAAAAGTGTTGGGGTGGCAATTTGCGTCTACGACGCATTTTCCCAGAAACGGAAGCCATCGTAAAGCCAAAAACACCTAAGAAGACCATTTTGGTTGTAAAAAAAAATTTTTTTCGGGTCAAGGAGTTCAATAAAACATACCAAAAACTATAAAATGTTGCATGTCCGATATTTCCACGGATGGCTGACATTGTTATTGAAAAAACCTTTCATTTCTTATTATTTAGACTATGAGCTAATATTGGTGTCAAATTAAAGATTTCTGGGTCAAGGAGTTCAATAAAACTATTTACAAAACTGCAGATGATATTAAAAGTAATGGAAGTGTCAATAAGTACTATTTTCCAAAATGGCGCAACATTAAAAGACAAAAATCCTTATACATAATGCTATCAGACCTAGGATGACGATTTGGTGACAAAGTGGATGCTTTTTAGGTCAAGGATTCAACAGCAATATTCTCAAAACGTAAGATGAGCGTGAGCCAGGTATTCCATGGACTACCAATGTGATACCCAAAATGTGACACCTTGACAACTCTATATGTATTCACCCAAAACATGTATTCTGGAATTGCATGGAATTTTGATATTTAGACATGTATTACTTAATAGAAAACTATTATTTGTTTGATCCAGATTTATGTCAAGAGTAAAATGGCCCCTAATTTCGAACAATCAAATGGTCCAAGTCACGTGCCACACCTATTGGTAGTCAATGTTTGGGGTTTAGTTATAGGGGCCATAAAGCGCAGTTAGGAAGTTATAGGAGGAGTACTGAGGAGCTGTGTTGGTATTAATTATCAAGCATTCGGGGATTAATATATTTATCACTTTGCCACATTAAGCCTGACATTGCAGTAAGTAACACTCTTGGGTACTTGTATTAAAATACTGGACTATCTTGGGAAAAAAGTGCAAATACAATAAATATCACTTTTATATTAATCCTACAGTTTGGAATAGTTTTATTGAACTCTGACCCAGGGAAAACACTCATTTTGACACCAAAATCATCTTCTTACGTATATAATAAGAATATGCGGTTTCTGTGAGAGATGGCGGCCATCTTGAAAAAATAGCCGTGTATTAAATGTCCATGACTCAGACATTATAGAATTGTATATTGACCCTATTGACCCAGACAACATACATTCCGACACTAAGTCACCATAGTAGTGCTATACTTTAAAATGGCGGCCATTTTGGAAAACGTTGGTTTATGTAAATTGCCATCACTTTTATTTTGTCATCACATATTTTATGAAACTTACACAAACCCAATGATCACTTTTTAGCTATGATTGCAAATGTTATTATTCCGGCCCTCGTTGGTAGAAATCTAAGGCCCTTTTCACCTGATGCTGCAGTAACAAACACTATGATGACGAAACAATAGAAAATGCATGTTTTCAGTTTATTTTAAGCCACATTTTATCACACCACCGCAGCTTTGTCACTCTCTCAAAAGATTCTGTAATTTCAGTACCTTTTATAATAGAAGTATATTTTTCCTATAAAGGGAAAACCACCCATCTCACCTCCCACTCCACCCATTCACCCAATACTTATGGCTCTGCATTTATATTTACTGTTCTTGTAAAAATGATATATCAAATTCCCAATATATTTTGGGAATTAAGGTACAATTATTAGTGAAGTGATGCTTTTTCTATGAAACACCAAAATTATATGTTGAATCGTGTGGGCTTACTGGGGCACCTTCAAGCATTAGCCTGTTTTTTGTTTTTTTTTTTGGGGGGGGGGTGTTTTCGGATGGAATTTTGTGAATTTGACCAGCACTGACATTTAACCCTAACCACTCCAGGCAACCTAAAGCGTTGTGCAAGTGATGTTTTGAGTGTTCTGTAAATTAGATCATTTTCTTAAAATCTTGTCAACCTTTTGAAAAGCTTGGGATTGGACCCTGTTAAACTTAATGTTATGAATTTAGATCATCTGGAAGAAACCAGAAAATTCCTTCCAAATACTGTAGTGGAAGTCACGATATTATTACTTCCATCTCATAAGCTTGTATGATATCGATTCTCAGGAAATCAAGGAAATATTTATGGAATGCCCCTTTAAGGTGCCCTGTAAAAGGACTGCACTTGTTTGCATTGGGACCCTTTGTTATTTTATCAAGACTTTGCATGCTGGTGTCCTGGCGGGTAAACTTTAATACTGACAATGGCAAAAAGTAATTTCGCAAAATGTTTTTATAATGCATGCCAAGTCATACCCCCAGTGAACTATTTTAGAAATAAATAAGATTTGGTTCTATTTACTTTCATAAATATCTTTCGCTACCGTCCTCAAAGTGCACATAACAACTAATTTTTTTGTTCTTTTCATCATGACAATGGTACCAACACCTGTCCCTTACACTTGAATTGAACTTGACACTTAGCAAGAGATCTAAATACACACTGAGAGGGCTTCCTCATTGGGCTCATTTGGAAAGTGAACTGGTTAGGTCAAAGGTTACGACCCTAGGGTCAGTAATCTCATGAACCCAATTTGCCTTCACTAACCATGGTGACCTAGAATGGATGAATTGGTGAGGGGAATGTTGGTTGGTTTGGTGATTGAAGTATCTCTAAGCTTCAGTGTATATTGGGTTTTGGTATTACCTGAATTGTCCGAGTAACCCATACTGGCATATAATCCCAACTTAGTGAAATTTCAAAAATTGACAAAAATATTTTAAGAAAGGCGATAGGAACAAATAATCACCTTTTTTGTGACTTAACATTTTAAACTTATAACATTTACTTTCTTTATAGCACTTGCTTTCTGAAGTCCCCGAAGCATATTGTAAAAGGTGAGAACATGTTTAAAATGCAAGCAATTGTTAATATACCAGAATTAACATGCCCTAATTTTTCTTATACCCCATATCACAACAAACCTCTCTATTGAAGCCTGTATAGAAGATGTTAGTGACAATTCCCAGACCGCTAGTCCACCGTGGCAATTCGCGCATAGTGTGTACGTTCCTGACTGACCTAAGTTTCAATGCACCGCGGTTGCAATATACACACAACCGAATTGCAGTACATCTTGTGTACATTGTATGTTTCTGCAAACCATTCTTGACCGCGCACAACACTGTTCCGCACATAAAATTATGACGCATCATACTCCCATTGCAGGCTATTGCATTTCCCAGTCAAACTTGGTTCCACTGCCAGAAAAAAAAAAATAAGCCTGCATATTTGCTTGTCACCTTATTAACAGTAATGTCCACTTGCAATATGACATGTCTGTTCAGGAATGATCTAAGTATACCGACACAGATAGTACAATCTCCCTAGTCAACATTATATCCGCATAATCTAACGTTATTTCGGAGTAACTTTTTCAACCCTCAATTTCTGTGATTGACTCATGGCACAACCTTACTAACACAAAAAACAACACCAACACTCACCAACTAAAAGTCTTATTTAAATTTCTGTTTTCAGCTTCCGTAGCCGAGACCCAGAGGATTTTTTAAGCCCGTCCCCGAATGCTTTGCGAGTCGGTGTCTCATGAATAATTAAGTAAGCGTCGACACGTCATCGATTGATCGATTTCATGTTGCCGATAGCTGACCTTACGACCTTCGACCCACTCATCTGTTAACAAATATTGCTACGTCCAGGGCCTTTCCGTAACGCGAAAGTGGGAAAAGATCACAGCTTTGTTGGGCGAGAAATTGGTGTGTTCAACGTTCCGATTCAGAAATTTCCCAGTGTTTGGGGCTGTAGCACCGAATTGTTACATTTCTTTTTGTAAGCAAGGGCCAAGAAGGAGGGAAGATAACGGCGTTTTTGCTTCTCGCAAGTGACACGGATGCAGGCCATGGGCAAGTCTATTGACTGTTATCGGCGGCGACGGAAGAACGGTGTTAATCTGTCGAAGAAGTTGCTTGACAGAGGGTATTTAATTTTAATTATCTCCTATACTTTGTCATTTGAAGTTAATTGAACACAGCTAGCCGTAGTTTCACATCTACAGTTTTTGGTAGTAACATGATTGTTTTTTTTTCGACTCAGACTTCGCAATTCATGCTCAGACTCAGTCTGAGCCTGGGGCTGCTGTGATGGGAGGCGAGGCCAGGCAGAAGTACTCACCGAGATTCGAGTGTGGTGTTAAAAGTGGGTGACCCTATCGGCAGCCCTGCCGTCCCTCACTCTACTCTAAAAATATGAATTTTTGTAGAGAAGAAATTTCATAGTTTCCTCATTACCCCCCACTCCCAGTTTATATAATTTCAGGGATGCAAATTCGTCCAAGTTTGTGAGATCAAAATAACATACCTAGCCTTCTTATTTACACACTTGCTCATGATTCAATGAGAAATTGATTCTCATATCTTGATGCTACTACAATGTGAGAATCTCCATTTGCTCCTTGAATTTTAGTTCCAGGGTTGATTTTCTTTGATGATAAATAACAAATACGTATCCAAGGGTATACCGACCACAATGTAAGGCGCATAAGTCGATTCTGAGTTTATCGTTGCCCACCCGCATCACTTTTTGTAGACTATAGAAATATGTCAAAATTTTTCAAGATTGCAAAATCATTCATTATTTTCAAAAATCAACTGTCATTTCCACCAGGTTTTAGCAAGTGGAAACATATATTTTGTGAAACATATACCAGGCTTTTTTCTGTGGCCCTACCTTTCGGTCAAACAGTGGGGCAAAGCATGGGAAACATGCATCACGGCGTGCGTGTTCAATGTGTTAAACGCCATTTTCGCGCCGTCTGAATTTTAATGTCGCCGGCGACGTTAATTACAAAATCGTTCTGTTTACCCATAAGGAAGCTGATTTGGTCTAGATCATTTCCGGATGAGGCTTTTGTATATAAAAGCTTTACAACATCAAAAATATCGATTTTGAAAAAGCTTGGGGCGCACTAATTTTTCAAATGTGCCAGTGTCTCTTTAAAAGGGCGACCAGTGATTTTAATTTACAACAAATCACCTTTTTTGCAACTCCATATGTTGCCCTAACTAATCACTGCAAAATAGCTGAGTTCAAATCGAAGTCCGTCATATAGCATCTTTGTTTCAATTCCGGATTTTATTATAGTATCCTATGCGACTGTTATACTACCAATAATTGCTGCTTCAAAATTCCAATCTTTAAGTTCTAGTTGACATAACATTTTATAATACATAAATCTCTGAGTCAGCCTTATAGATGACACTCGCCTGGAAAATGAGTTCACCCTACTTGGAAGATTCTTGGAGTTTTGGCCGAAATCTGCTCCAGGCGCATTATTTTCAACTCGTCTCAATAGGGGCCTATTCATTATTATGTGTGCGCTTTATTCGTTAATGTTTATATTGACGTATATACAAAATAACACTTCCTGCCCGGCTCGGATTGCGTGGCTGGTCTGTGGGCGCTCGTTTTTTGTTATCTAAGGTCTGGTTCGAATCCCCCTCCACGACAAAATTAGTTTATGATTTTATTTGTATTTAGAGTTGTGAGATTGGATCATAAAACACAGAGTTGTGTGTTTGAAGTCTGAAAATATTGAAATAGCTGCCCTTATGAGATAATAGCCCTGTCATGGTCTGGGAGCATGATTTCGGGCCAAATCTCCGACGTGCCTTGTTGGAAGAGGAAGCAGAAGGGGGGGGGGAAAAAATGGAAAAAAAGAGGGGAACTAAAATATGATATAAGGTATATAAAGATTGAGGTCTTTGTATGGAAGTCCGAAACGCCCCTTCAGCTTTTTAAGTCCTTTCAAAATAGCTAGTAATACAGAATGTCCTCTGTGCATGAAAGTGTTGTTTTTCACAATCTGCTACATGGACTATTTCAAGATACCTATTTTCCATTTTTATTTAATAACGGTACAGGTGTTCAGACTGGGGGGATGAGGATGATGTGGATTCAGATGGCAGCAGGGGTATTGGATGATAGCAAAGATGGCTATGATAGTGAGGATGGTGATGTTAGCAAGGATGGTGATGTTACCGAAGATCTCCAATGCTGAGGTCATCAAATTTGCTGTTTGCCCAAGGAAAACTGCTAGCAAAACACTTGGAGCAAATCATCAGATATGCTCCTAAACCGGCTGAATTTTGTTTTTATATTGGACTTCGCCAAACACTCGAACACATCAGCCATCGTTGTTTCGCAGTTGTTAATTATGTGAAAGGAACTTGGAATGATTCCAAAGCTGAAAATAATAAAAGTAACAAAGCCACGAAGCAATGAAATACGAAATATCAAATTGTGAGAGCGCCCACTTCTGAAGCGATTCGGGATGGCGTTTTACCCGGTGACTCTAACTTGTTTCAATCGTCATTTTAAGGCTAGAAAAAGGGACACAGTTTCACCCTATTACACATACAATCAGACTTTCCCCAGTGTAATTCTTTTGTTAATATTACAGTGTATTTAATCCCTACTTTTTCCTAGGTGCACAGAGAGATATCCAGACACTGACATGTTGCATCATATTAGTGATTTCGTACAATTAGAAACTCAATAGGCTTATTTCTTGTACATGTACATCCGTACACGTGAAAAAAATGGCTTAATTTTATATTTGCTCCAGTATGAAATTGAAAATATCACAATCTTTGTACAAAAAAATTATCAGCATAATCCTTACAGAGTGGGATATTTATACTAATAATAAAACAGTGCTTATAAAGCACTGTTGATGGAAAGCTTTTACAATTAGTGCCAAAACCAGGGATTTCTAGCGTGACATTGGTCCTGTGAATCTCCCTACTAACTTTTAATATTTTAAACAAAATTGAAGGTTTTCCTTTTCTTATTAGAACATAAAAACTTGCTTGATGGTGGGTTACATGGCAATATAGGTGCAATATTTCAACCAGTTTACGATGCATACTGAATGCACAAATGGTCTTTTTTTGTTAACAATACAAACCTTCGATTTGGATATTGAGCTAGTCGTGCTTTTTCTGTTTATTAAAACCATATTTCAGCTAAATTCAGAAACGGATCATGGACACAGTGGTGAGAAGCAATGTACACAGTGAAATCACAGTGCTATAGGGTTATTCAGTATATATACTTCATTGGTTAAAGTCACCGTCTCTCACGTTTGAAATAGTTTTATTTTTGATGAGACTGTGCAAGGTGCTATTTACAGACGTACCAAGTGCTCCAAGGTCCTGAATAGTTCCTTCAAGCCCTAAATGCCGAGCTGGCTTGTGATATTGGCACCTGTGCGTACACCGCGGAGAGGTACTCTTTATGGATGTAAATAGTATTTTGAAGTTCTACACTCGCTGTTGTTTAAAGTCGATTGAAAAGTCAAAATTAGTGGAAATTATTAATAAGTATATAATGTTTAAAACAAATACAGTTGGCACAAAAAAGTCCTCTCTCTAGGCATGTTTTTCGATCATATTGTGCCAACGTCCATAATTTTGAAAGTGTTTCGACATATACAATTTTGTTGGCCTGTGTCTTGGCTCTTTCATTTAATACCTACAAAATGAAGCATGCACAAATAACTGAGATCGAACGCCTGAAAGACATAAACTCCAAACCAAAAGTTGCAGTTTTTTTTGGTTTTTCAACGGTCACTGTGTGGTGCAACGCAACAAGGTGTTGTAGTGATTTTTACACAAATGGGCGTCTCCGACTGATGACAAAAATCCCTGACTTGCAATATTGATTGTGATCAGTGTGTCCCGTGTTGGTAGTACACGCAATGCCCATTGAAAAACTCCAAGAAACTGCAACTGTTTGTTTTGGGGGTTTTACTTCTTTCAGGTTCTTCATCTCAGTCATTTTTGCCGCTTTTTTACGAAAGGTGTTAAATGAAAGAGCAAGGCCTACGCAACAAAATGTATTTTTGAAAAACTTTCAAAATTTAATCAGACTTGGCACAATACTCAGCGCCTTCCGGTAATTCTGCAAATTCTTGCAAAATCACCCATTTTGTTACAAGTCAGCCTTTCAGCCCCCGTAATTTTGACGTTTTCAAATCCTGGATCCGCCCCCTGATACTGAATGGAAAAATCATGCCGAGATACTTTTTGGCAGGTCGTCAGGTCAAAATCTCAGAAAAGTAGTTTGTCCTATTTCCCCACCAATCTGTAAGTATGAGGTAATATAACAAGGTTTAACTATTGATATATTGGAAAGCTAAAACTGCTAGTCTTAGCCAATTTTTTGGATGCCACAAAGTTGCAAGATGAAGGCTTTTATCTATAGTGAATCAAAACAGGATATTGCAGAATTACTTTGTAAGAGCTGTACTGTTTTACATCCATGTGGTAACAAACA
>JAMKCH010034066.1:0-28468 GCA_023653785.1 Ophioderma brevispina | reverse complement strand
CAATAGCTGCATGTTTGCAATTTTTGCCGAAAGTTAGAAAACATTGAACTTCTTATCGAAAGAAAACAGCCAAATCTCTATTTTCAGTAGAGTTAATTCAAGGGCTTTTGTGGGTAAAACAAAGGATGAATTTATTTTTAGACTATTTTAAAAGATCTGGTTCATTCGTGTGAAATATAGCATTGTGGAATATCTATTTATTATCTTTTGATTTGGGGATCATGATTTCGGGCACTTTACTACATTTTTTATTTTTTTTTTTTTCATTACTACATAATATTAAGTAACAAATTCCTTGAGAATGTTCGACGTCCCCAACCCTATTCTGTAGTCACTACTGTACCCTTTTATTTTCTGGGGCACTGCAATCCCACTCTATGCGTTTAGTGTCCGATTCTCATTCACCATTATGGTTTATCATCTTTTATTATATTGTATTGATTGTACAGGGAGTCAAAATAAAAATTCCTTTAAAAGGAAAGGGTGGGTTCCAAGGGGAAATAGCATGTAAAGAGTAGGGGAAGGGATTAAGTAAGATGACATTTTTTGGGAGTTTTTGCAAGTTGCTTATTGATTGTTTGGACACACTTAGCCGAGGTATACATGATCGTAAATAATTAACACAGAGTGAATAGGGGGGTTCATATCCCTCTATTCAATTTACGATTTTTAAAGGAAAATTTACTTTTTTTAATCACAAAATACAACATAATACACTTCCTTTCGGGAAAACAATCAACTCTATACTTATCCCGCCACAAGGTTGCCACTGCAGACGTCACCAGCAGAACTAAAAGAAGCACAATTCCGGAATATTTGCATGCCGACGGACAGTAAGTATGTTATAGGATTCGCCACGTACCAACAACGTGATCACTAACATTTTTGTTTTAAAATTATTTAAAGCCCTTTAAGAAAATGTAAAGCTCCCACTTTCATCAACATTGTCAACCCCCCCCCCAATGACTTCATACTTATTTTTCCTTAAATTTACCCCTGTCCGTCCACCAAGACCTTAAATTTGTCAAAATTTTAAAATGTTCACCCACGTCATTGCAATAGTTCAATTCATATACAAACTTATCAACATTCGTTACTACTACTTCGTGACATAATACATATCATTCCACCGTAATTTTATCGTAAATATCACATTCTATTAAAACTGTGCGCATGGTAAACAGGTCAAAGACAGTGGAAAATGCACTACTACTAACATGAGATCTGGCTGTCCGACTATGCGTTTTGAAGCCCCTTGACCTATGAACCTGATGTTTGACATGCAGGTAGAAACAAACACATGCCTGAGGTTTATTATTACGGTTTCAGGGTGACCCAAAAATCAAAGTCATCTAGAGGTTAATTTTCGTTAAAATGCGTATAAAAAAAAAAACCGCAAAACTAAATAAGGTGGCTGATCCAATCAAATCCAGCCATTCATTTTTTCCCTCTAAAAATAATTAAAAACCTCAATTATTAAAGGTTGCTGAATCCAAATCAAATCCTACCACTACATGTTTCCCCTCAGCCTCACTTAACATAAAAGCATTAAATATTAAATCAATCCAACCTTTGGATAGTGAAAAGATTTTGAAAACAGTTTATCATAACAGCACATAAAACATTGTAAATGGGCATTTCTTGATACACATCAATCCCCTTGATTTACCTAAAAGAAATTAAATAATTATTTTAAAAGAAAGATAATTTTTCTATCACTGAACCGCTGACTCAGCATTACAAAATAAAGCAATATATCATCTCATCTTACCAATACCTTCACCTACCAATGACTCATGGATATTCCCTCTTGACCCACCCTTTCATTTTTACGGAATTTTTTTTTTTTTATTTATTATTATTGGATAATCGCCCACGGACTTGATAACATGTGGTGGCCCAAAACGTTTTAAGCAACCGTTCATTCAATGCACTCATGGCTCAAAGCATTAACCAAAATAAATAGCCAATATATTCGTCTTTACTAAATACCTTTCACATACCAATTACCATGGATATTTCCTCTTGCCCGGCCCTTTCATTTTAAAAAAGGAAATTTTTATTATTATTATTGATATCGGCCCACGGACTTGCTGTACATGTGGGTGGCCCAATGTTAAGCATTTCCGTTCATTCAATGGCAATCAAACACGATTTAAGACGCTGTTAAAAAACCCAGCAAATCACTGGAAAAATTCTCCGGAGGAACCCTTCGCTGAATTGCCCTTGTATGTCTACTCTTTGGAAAACCCACTTAATATCTTTTTGTAAATGTTACGTTCAGGTTGTTCGATGGGGCCTATCTTATGGAGTACATACCAACTGGACCGTAAAAATTGCCCACAAAAACATTTCATTAAAAAAAACTAATCACAACATTGTAGATTTTTAGAGGATTATAATCGCACGAAGATTTCTGCAACCACTTGCATTTGAAAAAGTAGGTCAAAAAAAAACCCAAAAAAACGAATAAGAGCGGGTAGCACGGGTAGCCAGGCTACCCTCGCCCAACAAAAACTTTGGGACCCTGATTGTGTTACGCCATTTTGAATTTTTAAGTAAACATATAATCTTAAAACATTGTGTGATAAATCATCTAAACAAAAAAAGCTTAGTTCATTATCTATAATTTGCTGCAAGATCATTCCAATCGGTTAGGTATAGACCGAGTTACAGTAGTTTGAATTCACAGCAGTGGTTTTTTTTGCCACGTTCCACCGGAAAATCACATTTGCTTAAGTCGGGCAACCCGTTTGCATTCAAAAATGGGAAAATCACGTGGATAGGGGTGAAAAAAAAAACCGGACTTACTTGATTCAAAAAAAAAAAGGACTGTAGCTCGGGGGGCCTATACTTAAATGATTGGGAAATTATCTTTGCAGCAAATAAAGATAATTGGAAATTAGGCTTTTCCGATGATAATCACCTTACGTTATACATATAATTATTTAAATTAAAAAACTTCAAAAATGGCGGGACACCAATCCGGGTCAAGTTTTTTTTACTCACCCTTGATTTTGGGATGTTTTGAGATGAAAAAAATTTGATTTTTGATTTGATTTGGATATGATTTTGGGCAAGAATCTAATACGTGCTGATGGGATTGGGCTTTGACAAGCTCTCTGCTGTGAGGGTAATTTATCCAGTAAAAATTGGATTTTAAATAAAAACAATAACAAGCAAATCGGTCCAAAACAAATCACAAAGGAATTTAAAATAAAAAATCTTGGCATAAACATGTGTCCATTTGCCCTTGCTGTGGTTTATTGTTTAGGGGGACCCGATACTGATTTACTGGGGAAAAAAAAACACAAACAAATCTTACTTACGTGCAGTGGCAACTCTTCAGGGGCGAATTAAGGCCTTGGCTGAAAAACAGCTTGTGGAGAAGTAACAAAAAGCTATTTCCCATTTTATTGTTAGTGGTTCATGGGCAGGGGGGCCAGGGGTTTGCAGGGAATTGAGTTTTTAAAATAGTAAAAAAAAAACTTAACGAAAGCGAATTTTGGCGTCATATTTACAACCAGACGAAAGTAGTTGCTCATGGCAAAGTGAATAGACTAAGAGGGGGCGGCTAGTCTAAGTCCAAATAATTTTCTTCTTGTCCGGTTTTCCGAAAAAATCGTTCCGGATTATAGGCAACCCGGTTGCTTGTTAACTCGCGATTTTAACGGTATAATGATTAAGATATGTTAAAAACACCTGGCAAGAAAAAATTATCCAAAGTCAAGTGGTTTGGGAGATTATTGAAATGGAGTCAAAATTGCGAAATGATGCTATAAATTTACATTTATCTTCAAACAATTTAAATGATTTGTTGATGAGTTGCATTAACCCATTATGAAAAAAATCTAAAAAAAAAAACAGGAAAGGGTGGTCCCAATATCTCCTTGGATAAACAAACCGGTTTGTTTTTAAAAAGTATCAAAAACATATGACAAAGAATAAAAAAAAAAATGGCCAATCCAAGTGCAAGAAGAAAAAAGAAAAAGAAAACTTAAAGTGTAATAAATACAGGAAAACACAAGTCCTTATTACGTAAAAGCAAAAAACGTGGCATTACTATGAATCCAAAAAATTACAGGCACGCTAAAAAAAACTAAATATGAAAAAAGCAAATTTGGAAAAAAATATAAAATAAGCCTAATCGGCTCGCACCTTCGAGAAGACGGAAGCGAAAAAGGAAGCAAACCAGAAACCACACATTTCAATCCCAAACCAAAACTGATTGATTTTAAACTCTTTTTTTCCGTGAATATTGGTCCAATAACTAGCGGAGAAAAAATTTATACTGAAGACCAAAAAAAAAAAAAATCACGAATATTTAAAGCTATTTATTTAAAAAACCCACTTCAAAAAATAAAGTGTAAAATGTTACCCTATAAAATAAATTAAAAAAGTGTAATAATTAAAAAATCATTTCGGAAAGTCGGAGGGTTCATTGCCAGATTGAGAATTCAGTAATTTCCCTTGTTAATAAAAAAATGCCAAAGAAAAAGGAAAGTAACCCACACCCCCTTTGGCTATTATGAATTTTCAATCTAATCTCTAACCAACAGGGTTCTTTACCAAATGAACTGAAAAAATAGCCAAAAAAATTGTTTACATATTTTATAAAAAAAGGGAATCAAGGTTGGATGTATAATTCAAATTTACCGTCCTAATTTCGGAATATTTTCCATGTTTTCTCCAAAAGATTATAGAAAGAATTGTGTCAATAGAGTTTATCATGTATTGCTTAAAAAACATAGGATTTTAAAAAACAAGAAAGTAATTTTGGGTTATAGGGTCTCATTTTTCAAACCACAGTTGGGCTATTTCTTGAATTCTTCCGATAAAAAAATTTAACAACTTGCTATTGAAAAAATAACGAAAACTACCATGGGCATAATCCTCGTCGATTTTATCTAAGGCCTTTTGCTTACTATTAAACCATGAACATTTTTATTGCCATAAATTAAGAAAAACATTATGGGCTTTAAGAAGGGCACATGTATTACAAATGGGTTCTTAAACTATTTTTGGTGAAAAATAAAGAAAAACACCAAAATGTATATTATTAATTCATTACAAATCTGAAGTTCAAATGTAAACAAAAACATGTGGTGCTCCCACAAGGGTAAATCCTTGGTCCTTTGTTATTTATTCTATATGTAAAAAAACGATATTATTAAAAAACTGTCTTTCAATTCTTTAAATTTTCCGTCTTGTTTTTGTGATGGACAACGGGACCCATATTGTACTTCGGACACGATTTTTTCTTGGCTGTAAAAAAGACAAACTCTAATTCACCACACCATAAATTCAGAAAAGTGTCAAATGTTTTTAAAAAGCTAACCAAAAAACTATCGTAAAACGTTCAGCAACAACAAAAAAATAACCTGATTATGGGGGGGGGACAGAACCCAAATTACAAAAACGTTTAATCTAAATTTTTCCCAAATTATATTGACAAAGTAACATTAGATGGAAAAGTACTAACCAGGGTTAACAAGGGACGAACGGGAAACAAAAAATTTCTTGGTGGTATGTACTGATGACAATCTTCAGTGAAATGCATATTTATTGTTACAAATTCAAAAAATTACAATTATCTAGAAAATGTTGGTTTGTTCATGAAAAAACACAAAATTAAAACACGTCTGTTCCCGAAAATCGTAATTATACGTACACATATATTGGTCAAAAAAAGTATTACCCGTTACATATCGTATTGGTAATTCTGGCATGCGGGTAGTTACACATAAAATATTTTGGCAGGATAGAAAATTCATAAAACCTTCAAAAAAAGCAAGAGCAGTTGGGAATAATTTTCAAAAATTTCAAATCCATCAATTTATTATAGCCTCACACCAACTCCAAAAAAAAAAACCCTCTTTTCAAAGAATTTCTAAATATCCTTTAAATATTTATGGGAAATTGTTTACCTTGAACTAGGCGTTTTATGTGCAAACATTTTTAGCCCAAGCTCTCCAAGAGATTCTTCAAAACATTTTATGTACTAAAAAAAAAAAAAACAACGATTTAGTTTACATACTTATTATATACAAATTAATTTGTAATCAATTTTGCCAAAAAAAAAAAAAAAAAAACCCAAAAATAGTCTTCGCTTCAAAAAGGGGCGTGAGGTTCTATGGGGGTTTGATGACCACTATATGTATAATTTTTTGCTTTACTACAGTATGTATTGGGGGGACAGTGTGTACATTTTGTTGGCTTTTTGCTACAATTGGGATTTGGGGGGTCTTAAAAATGTAAGAATAATTGGTCCCAGGAATCCAAAAATCAAAAAAAATGTTACCCCAATTTTATCCTTCACGTTTTGGCTGCCATCTTGCATTTTCAAAAAATGGGCCGCCGTTTTAACAAAATTTTGCTCTAAATATCTGGATTTCTGGAGCAAACACTAAGAAGGTTCCAAATTGGTGGCATGGCAATCAACCAATTGCTTCTTTGATGTCGCAAGGAACAACAAAATATCACATTAAGAAAACAAGTCGCAAACATTGTTTCCTTTTTCAGGCTGGGACATTGTGATTTCAAAAATGGGGCCGCCATTTTCAATAAAAACCAAAATTTTTCTCTATTATCTGGATTTCTTGACGGCCCGCTTTAACACACATTAGAAAGGTTCCAACGTGGTGGCAATCACCCATTGGGCATTTTGATGTCAAGGGAAAAAAAACCCACCAAAATAAATCACATAAAGAAAGTCGCAGAGTGTTTCCTTCCGGCGGCCATCTTAGGAATTTCAAAATGGCCGCCGTTATAAAAAAAAATATATTAAACCTTCGCCCCAATTATATATGGACTTCTGAGGGCAACACATCATAAAAGGCTCCCATTTCCGGTTTGGCAAATAACCATGTTTGTGATGTCAAGGGAAAACACATTTATTACATTCAGAAAAAAGTCAGGCAGATTGTTTTTCCTTAAGGGGCGGAATATGGGTTGATTTTCCAACTGGCCGCCCATTTTCAACAAATTTGGCTCTAAGTGACACTGGAGTTGGGCCGGCACATTACCCCTGTTTTGTGTGATGGTCAAGGAACACAAAATTAGTTACTTCGAAATGTCCCAGGAGTCGTTTCTTTCCGGCGGGCCATCTTAAAAAAATTAAAAAAAAGTCCGCCCATTTTTAAATCATACTTTCGGCCCAAAATATTCTGGGACTTCTGAGCAAAAACCATTAAAAAATGGCCCCAATTTGGTGGCGACGACTAAACCCATGGTTTAGTTTGAGTTATTGATATTTGTGTTGTTGCCAGGGGAGTATCTACAGTTGAAAAGGATAAAGGCTAAGGGACCATCCCCCCAAAAAAACAGAAAAAAAGGGGCTGGGGAGGGGGTCGGGGTAAACCTGGGCCGAATTCCAGATAGCTACTTATTTAAGCCTAATTGGTAAATAAGTTGAATTGTTTAACAATGCAGAAAAAACCCGCGTTTAAAAGCCCCGGATTTGAAAGGTCTGTTGCTTTCCTGAGTCAAAACCAATTGGTCCTCTAACCAATTCGGATGATGGGTTGGGTTTCCCCCTGAAGCTTACCGGGGAGGTCTAAAACCTGATATTGACAAAAAAAGATGCATGGACCAAAAAAAAAAACTTTGTTTAAAAAAAAATTTATGCTGCTTTTACCATCGCTCATAACAACCGTGCAGGGGGGGACAATACATACAACACAGCCCAAGGAAAGAGAAACCAAAAAGCTTGTACATTTGAACAAAAAAACACAGTGTATTGATATGGATGTCATTTGCATTGACCCGCAATGTGCACAAGCAAAAAAAACTATACATGACGAATTGCCATGGTAATGCCACTTTATTACAAAGCCTCCCAACCTGGAAAGAAGTAAGAAAAAAATGCAAACAGCATACCAGGGGGTGTTGGGGGTTTTCTTTTTCTCACCCAAAGGCTCTCAAAAGTCCACGTTTTGCCAGCCTCTTTACAATTGTATTAATTGAAAGCACATCCCTGAACGTTACATTGATTGGGTAATTCTGGTAAATCAACAAAAAAACAGTCATTTGCTTTTGTACCATCCCCAAGGAAATAAAAAATGTCTCTCGCTTTTACCATGGGACTGTTTCCACTGCCACCGGTTACAGTATTCCAGCCCATAATTCTTTGTGCATCCTGGGGGGAGATTGCGGGTGCTAAAAAAAATTGGGGCCTGGGGGGACGCGCATGTTCGTGCAGAGGCGGTTCCAGCGGAGGTGGGGTTGGTGTGCGTAAAGGCGAATTTGTGAAACCCGGTTTTAGGCCTTGTTGCCACTTGGCAAACAAAATCCAAAAAATTCAAGGCAAAGTAGGCACTGGGGAACATGCTCGGTCGCCTAAATGGAAGGAAAAAAACTTTTGCAGTTCCAGCTTGGATACATTCCTGGTAAGAAGAGGGGGTGGATTAAAACCGCATGAAGACAACTAAACAAACCCAGGCCTTTACCAAACAACCAACTTTGAAGCGTTAAGGTTCTGCTCATAGATTGTTCTCTTGCAGGGAAGCCAGGAGGCGAAATAAAAGTATCATCAGAAGTAAAAAAAACACCTCCTAAGAGAATTTTCCCATGAAAAAAAAAACAATCGACTTGGAGGGAAATGTAGGGGGCAGAACAAAAAGCTCTGCGAAGCAGTATACTTAGCAGTACAAAAAAAACAGGTCACACCACTCCTTGTTTGACGAGCTTGAAAGATTAAAGAAAAAACTTTTCCAACCAAAAGTATCTGAATACGGCTGTCACTTCAGCCAAAAACAAAACAGGAATTCACTGGAGGATGCTAACACCTAGAAGAAAGGAAAAGAGAATACTGTCTTTGCCTCAAAATTGGACACAAAGTTAATCAAAAAAAAAGCCGAGCAAAAAGAAAAAAAACTGAAGTCTGCACGCCAAGAAAAAAACCAAGAAAAAACACCGTACTAAAATCCACCAGAGCTCCAAAGCAAGGAAACCTTGATTGGCCGATAAGGCTTACACTTGATAATGCTTATTAACCGTGGGTGGACTTTGAGGCAGCATGTTAAGGTCCAAGACTGGGACGCACTTGACACCCCTACAATCTCAAATTACAAGCACCCCGCTTGCTGCACCCTGGGAGGCACTGAGGGAAGTGAACTGATTAAAAAGCAAAAAGGCTTTAACCCATTCTATAAGAATTAAAAAAAAACTAATTTCAAAAACTAAAAAAAAAATAATAAAGCATAACGACTTGAAAAAAAGAACCGCCCTCGGACACAACGGTTTCAAGCAATTAGTTCTTTTACTTGAAAACCAGTTCCCCCCCCCCCCCGAAAAATAAAACACTAACCTGATGAACCTTTTCTCATTCACAAAATAGGGCAAAGGACCGCCTTCCTTATTCAAAGACTGGGGACCTTTTCCACTATTAAGAGGGAGCTTCTTGAAATCTGCCTGAAAAGGAAAGAAAAACAAAACCTTGGAACAACTCTAAAGACGCCAGGTTCCGAACAACATTTCTTGGGTAGTAAAACTCTGGAAAAGAATTCCACTTTTTTACGATCAAAACTGTTGGAATTTTTGTAAAAAACGGACTCCTACATTGCGGAAAAAAACCAACAAAAAAAAACAACAAACCTAGCTTCGGCCATATTATATTAAACATTATATTATCATCCATTCCTTCTTAACCAAAAGAAAGGTTAAAAGGTTGATCCCTTCCCAACAACCCAAAGTAAACAGAGACCTTCAAACACTGTAAACCACTGCCCTCTAAAAACAAGATCTAACAGGCTCAATGCTGCTCAACAAGGGAAAAATCGTTTTCACATAGAAAACAAAACCTATTCTCAGATTGGAAACCAGGGAATGGTTTTTCGTAAAAGGCCAGATCAACAAATTACCTCAGATACTTACCCTCAGAAGGATCACAGAAAAACGAGGTTGAGAATTTCCAAAAGAAAAAGGCTCCAACTGTGTTTGTAGACTTTTCCAAGGCTTTGAACATTGTTCAAAAACAGAGTGTCCAATTTGTGTTTGTAAGACTTTTTCAAAAGGGGTTTTGACAGTGGTCAAAACAGAGATTCTAATTGCTGCATATTTCTTAACCAACTACCTGGTGTCCAACTCGAGACTGTCAAATAAAAGTAATTGCAATCATGTAAAATCCTCAAGGGATATTTACTCTGGCTTGCCGAATCTCTTTGTTAATAGTGGTTTGGATTGCTCCTCAGGGAGCAGGGTCTGACAATCATGAAACGGGACAAAGGAACTCACCCCATTCAAAACCAAGCGTTTCTTCCACGTTCACCTATTTTAATTCTCACCAAAGACCTTGAACTATGCAGACTGATTCTAGGCTTATCAAGGGCCGATCTTCGATAATATGGTGCACAAGGACATCTTACTCAAACATTACTTGATGAATGCTGCAGAACAAAAAGTCGGCATACATCGAAAAATGGCCAAGGACGAAGGAATACTATGGACCCCCGTCAAAAATGAAGAAAAGATAAATCATCAACCCTATATTCACTACAAGGAACACGGTTTTACCCCAAACGCAACAAAAGAGGTCCGGGACCTTCAAAAGTAAACCTTGGGTCTTTGTTGGCCGAAAAGCAAGAAGTACACGCTTTGATGGAATGTCTTGCAATAAATAACGGAACACTACAGATGGCCAAATCTGGTAATCTCCAATTCAACCAAAGGCTGAAACTTCTTAAGGGGGAGCGTATGAAGGAAGAGTCTACCTGTTTATATGGATCTGGAAGACCTGGGGCGGGGGGAACCATTGCAAGAAAAAGAGGTACAGGATATATAAAAACTGGATGGGCACTACAACAGGCTTCTTTATAGGAGTACAAACAAAAACCATAAATTCCTGGAGTGAAGCACATTGAACCAAAGCACAAGATATTGTTATGTGGAAATATCCCTCCAATCTCATTTTGTTTTGCCCAAAAACGCCAAGCACGATTTTTGCGGTCACTTTAATTCGTGCGATTGATCCAAAGTAGTCTCGGGACAATTTCACCATGGTTTTGGGAGGTTTACCATTTGCCAAAACAGGGTCGTCGCCCATTTTAAAAAAAACAAACTACTTGATGTAAATTGCTCGAGAACATCGCCAGCAAAAAGCGTCTGGGGAATCATCACAAACTAATGACAAAAAACCAGGGACCATTGGCTGCTGACCTGGGTGAACAGGCGCATCTCGCCTTGGGCGGGCCGGCTAGATAAGATAGTCGTGGCTAAGTGGTTTTAAAATAATTGTACTTGAAAAAAATTGCATACATGAAAAATAGCAATAAAATAATAAAAAAGTAAAAAACACCAAAAAACACTTTTTAAAAAAAATTATACTTAAAAAGGACACCCCAGAGCTTATGGCTCTCCCAGGGATTCCTTGATTTTAGTGGTTCTGGTGCAATAGGATGTATATGCTGATTAGGGAAAGAGCCATTGGAAAGGCTATTTACTCCATAAAGGCCAGATATCGGGAATATGTAAAAAAGTAGTATAATGTAAAAAAAAAATAGTTGGCCATTTTGAAAATCACAAAGGATGGCTGTCACAAGGAGGACCAAAAAAAAATCGCGAACTTTTGGATGTTAATATATAATTGGGGTTCCTTAACATCACAAAAACATTGAGGTATTTGGCCCCCCACCCAAAAATTGGAGCCTTTCTATTTTGCCCCCCCCTCGAACGTCCCAGGCGTATTGAACGAAGTATAGTATATAGTTAAAAAAATGGTTAGCCATTTTTGAAAAAAAAAATTCATATAAGATGGCCCCCGCCCAGAAAGGAAACAAACAATTGGGCAAACTTTCTGGATGTACATTATTAGGTGTTCCCTTGGAACATCCCAAACAGGGGTTTATTGTCACCAATTGGAGCTTTCCCTGTAGCTCCCAAAAAGTCAGATATTGGGCGAAGGTTAGATGACTACCATATTCGGCCAGGCCATTTGAAATTTCAAAGGATAGGCCCGCCTTGAAAGAAACCACAATTCTGTGATTTTTCGAAGTATATACAAATTTTGGCATTCCAATGAACATCACAACACAGGGTTTTCTTTTTAGCACCAACGTGAGCCTCCCTATTATGATCCAGAAAAGTGCAAGATAGAGAGGCAAAAAAATATGTTTAAAATTTGCGGGCCATTTGAAATTGAAAGATTTGTATTCCTGCATGGGAAGGAAAAAAACTATCTGCGAATGTTTATGGAGGGTGAATTTGTGTTCCTTGAACAAATCACCAAACCTTGGTATTGGCCACCAAATTGTTCAGCCTTCTTATGTTGCCAAGGAAGTCCAGATTTATATAAACCGAAAATATGGTTTGAAACAATGGCAAGCCATTTTGGAAAAAAAAAAAACCAGGGCTCAGCCGCCAAAAGAAACGGAAGGGATTTTAAAAAAAAAAAATGGTAACAAAAAAAAAGACCAAATTGATTTTGGGGATTCCTAGGAACCCATTATCTAACCATTTTAAAGACCCCCAAAAAAAATTCCAATTGTAGCAAAAAACAAAGCCAACAAAATCTCCAAAACCAATCAAACACACCGCCCCAAACTAGTAGGTCTTCACGGTTGCTTACCCAGTTTAGTAACCTTTTGCTCAATATACTTTTAAATTATGATCATTGTTACAATTCCAAAATTCCTACAACTCCAAAACATACATTTTATGTTGTGATGTAATATTTGTGTTTATTTATTGTTTGGGGGTACGAGTACATCTGGCTTTGGCCCTTTCTGTCGCCCCCCCCCCCCCCCCAGTCACCAATTCATATGGAACTTTAGTTGTGAACGTCAATAAAAACCCCCCCTACATTCAGGAAAGGATTTTTCTTGACAGGCTTAACACGTAAATTTAACTTGACTGTTTGCTTTGGGGTTTTGTTTTTACCAGGGATAAACAGGCTATCAGAAGTTTTTATTTTGTTGTCTTTCGGGGACTTTTGGGTTTACAAAAACTATGTAGAATTTTGGGGAGGGGAGGAGAGATGAGGACCTAAAATTTGTTGGCCGAAATTTAGCCATTACCAATGCGGAGAGAGAGACACCGGGAGGTATAACCATTAACACAATTATAAAGGCAAAAAAGGACCCAATTTCCACCCAATGCAATTTCAGATGGTAGCGATTTCTTCTCGACAAAAAAAATAAAAAAACATTCCAGTTTTTGAAAAAAAACGGGTCTATTGTGCAACCACTTTTAAATTATAAGTAAAAAAATTATCTTCAAAAAAGAAAAGGTAAATTTACCTTTGTTTCAAATCATAATTGAAACCTTTCTAAAACTCCTATATTCAATTTTATCACCAGTTCATGTGAAAAAAACCCACAATGGAAACTTGCACGAAGTTTTGCGCTTGACATATCCTAAAAGATAAAATTAATTTTGCACAAAAGCATTATCAGCTATCCAATAAATTGGCAGGAAGAAAACTTCAAAGGCTTGAAGTGTTCTAAAATAAAATCTGGGAATATTTATTACAAAAAAAAAACTGAAAAATTCAATACTTTCAATTTTTTTTCAAGCGGAATACAAACATTCTATGGTTTTCACCTTTGGCTCTGCAAGTTTTCCGTTTGTAAGGTTAAAAACCATTGAAAAATTCTTGCGGAAAGGCAGCTCGTCTAGCCCGAAGTTAACAGACACTGTGGGGCCAACACCAGCTATCTTTGGGACTTTCCTTATTTTTGGGGGGAAAATAGATTTTTTTTTCACTCCACATTTTTCTTTGGTAATCTCGGGATATTAATTTTACCATTCCCAACATGGGTTCGTCGCCCCTTTAACTAAATTATTTAGATTGCCGATACATGCAGCAGGATCTGACATCCCCAACTTCATGACAAACAGGGACATTTGGCGCTACATTGTGAACGGCACTCGCTGCGGCCGCTAGATAGATAGTCGTGCTATTGGTTGTAAATAACTGACTGTGTACTTAAAATTTGCACTGGAACATCTGGACAGCAAACATTGAAACCTATATACAAACTTATTAAACCCCCAAGCTATGGGCCTCCCTAGGATTCCATGATTTAAGTGGTTCTGGTTCAATATGATGTAAATATCTGATTAGGAAAGAGCATCTTTGAGCTATTTGCTCATAAGGCCAGATATCGGGTCATAGTTAAAAGTTATTTAAAAAAAATAGTGCCATTTTGAAATCAAAGATGGCTGTCCACAAGGAACAATCTGCGACTTTCGGAATGTAATTATAGTGTCCCTAACATCACAAAGCATGGTTATTGCCACCAAATGGAGCCTTCAATGTTGCCCAGAAGTCCAGGTATTGAACGAAGTATACTTTAAAAATGGTAACCATTTTGAAACTTCAAGATGGCCGCCATAAGGAACAATTGGGCAACTTTCTGGATTGTAATATTGTGTTCCCTTGACATCACAAACATGGGTATTGTCACCAATTGGACATTTTCATGTTGCTCAGAAGTCAGATATTGGGCGAAGTATATGATAAATATGGCGACCATTATGAAATTCAAGATAGCCGCCTGAAAGAAACAATCTGTGATTTTTCGAATGTAATATTTGCATCTTTTTCACTGGACTCACCAACAGGGTTTTAACACCAACTGAGCCTCCTATATTGATCAGAAGTTTTCAGATAGAGAGCAACATAATTTAAAATGCGGCCATTTTGAAAGTGAAGGATGTCCTCCCTCCTGAAGGAACTATCGTGCGAGTTTCTGGATGTGATATTGTGTTCCTTGACATCACAACTTTTGTATGCCACAATTCAGCCTTCTATGTTGCTCAGAAAGTCCGAGATATATAAACCGAATCTGTTGAAAATGGCAGCCATTTTGAAAACCAAGATATCGCCAACGAAGGGAATAAAAAAATGGTCACAATTTGATTTGGATTCCTAGGACCATATCTACTTTTAAGACCCAAAATTCCAATTGTAGCAAAAAGCCACCAATCATCAACCAATCACACACCAACCGCCCCAAACTAGTAGTTCTTGCACGGTGCTCCATACAGTTTAGTTACCTGCCCTCAATCTACTTTTATTTATGAATCTTGCACAATGTCAAATCTACACTCACAGTACATTTTTGTTGTATTATATTGTGTTTATTATTGTTTGGGGGGACGATTACATCTGGGCCTTTGGCCTTTCTGTTTTTTTTCCCCCCTTTCTGTCGCCCCCCCCCCCCCACCATGTCACAAAATTCATATGTAACTTTGTGTGAGTCAATATAAACCCTACATTCAGGAAAGATGTTTTCTTGCAAGGTAAACGAATTTTACTTGTGAATGTTGGCTTTGGTTTGTTTACAGGGAAAACAGGCTTATCAGAAGATTTTTATTTGTGTCTTTCGGACTTTGGTTACAAACCGATGTCGATTTTGTCTGAGAGACCTAAAATTCTGTTTGGTGGCCCGAATTTTATCCATACAATGCCGGAGAGATGACACCGACGTATACCATAACACCTTAATAAGCAAAGACAATTCCAAATGCAATTTCAGATGGGATCGATTTCTTCTCGACAAAAACATCAGGTTTGAAAAACGGTCTATTGTGCAACATAATTTAAGTAAAATATTCAAAAAAATTAAACTAACCTTTGTCAACATATTGAAAATAACTCTATATCATTTCTCAGTTCATGAAAAAATGGAAAATGCAGAGATTTGTTTTAAATCTCTAAGATAATATTATTTTGCACAAATGAAGTATTACTCAGAATCCATAAAATTGCGAGAAGAACTAAAAGCTGAAGTTTTCTATAAATAAATTGGAATTAAAACTTAAAGTCAATATTCATTTTTTTCAAGCGGAAATACAAAACATCTTATGGGTTCACTTTGGCTTCTGCAGGTTCGTTGTAGGTAAAACCATGAAATCTTGGAGCAGCTAGTAGCCGAAAAGTAAACTGTGGTCTTAACCCAGCTATCTTGACTTCATTATTGGCGGAAAATAGATTTTTTTTTAACTCAGAATTTCCCCTTGTTGTAATCTCCGGGATATTAATTGTTAGATCCTTCAAAATCTACCACCTTTATTGTTTAACAATTAAAAGGGTTTTACTCAAATCACTGGCTGAAAAGACCATGTATATGCAGTCTTTGTTTGGGCTCAAATCGGCCCCAAACAGGATTTTTAAGTCCTCAAGCAAAATCGGAATAGGAATAACTTGCTGCCTCCAAGTCCAAATGACACCAAATAAACGTTTTCTGAAAGCCTATTATCCTTCTTTATACCAAAGCAAACATTGAGCAAAAAAAATAATCTTAAATATTTTAATCATGTTTTATTCATGAAGTAGGTTTTTTTTTTTGACTCACCACTGTATATTTACTTTTGTATTGTATGTGGTTGGATGGGAAAATAAAGTTGAATGAGTGATCTGAATGAGTAGAACTATGTAAATTTCTGTTCAGAACTGTCAGTTTGAATAGACAATTACTTTTAAAGAATCCAAAATGTTATATTTTTTTATTTTTTTTATTTTTATATTAAATATTTTCACTTAAGAAAAGAATTTCCATTTAAAGGTATGAATTTTAGTGAAAAAGTGAACTTAATTCATGCGACAAGTTTTTTTTTTCTTTCAATTTGCGCCGTATTTAATGGTTTTGACCATACGTGCATTTGATTTTCTGTCTGCGACAGCATCTATTCTTAAAACGAACTTTGCAGGGTACAGCGCCATGGATGGAATTTTTATTGAGTTTCCTCCATTTTTCAAGCGTAGCAACCGCCAGTCCTCGCCAATCATTAACTTTGCTTTCACATCGCGCCGTGCGTATCTCACTCTAATTGGCTAATGTTGTAGTATGTATGTATGTAGGGATGTAGTATGTATGGCTGTATGTATGTATGTGGGTATGTTCGTATATTAAGGCTCCGGCGGTTCAGATCATAATGCGCCGAAGTTCACATGAAAGGTGCATGAGGATACGGGACGGGTTAAAACCGCTATATTTGGACGAAATCCGTTCCGAAATGGGCTGAAAATATTAAATTAAACTTTTTTAATGAAATAACGTTTATAAATTTCCATTTGTTTGTAACGCGTTACTAGCGGCGCGTATGCGTGTGGTGCGTTGCGACGGGTGGCTACGCAAAACTTACCATTGTTTGTAAAAGCTGCCGGCCGCCGCCTATGGTGGGCGTTGCGACGGGTGGTGTGGTAAGCGTGGGGCAACGGGCGGTTACGCGTTAAGACGATGTATGCGGTACGCAAAAATAACAGGCTCTTTATAGTGCAAACGGTGGGGGAAAAAGAAATCGTCAAGAACACGTCATGATTTCGCTTTGATTGTCGTAGTATGGATATCAGGGTTATCCTGCACATTATGACGGGCACTCAAGGGTTACTTTTGAGAAGATTCATTAACAAATACGGAAAGTTAAGGGATGAAATCTTACCGTTTGAACGTTTATTTGTTTTTAAGAAAATGAGAACTATACGACAACAGGCTATGAAAAGTCTATAATCTGCACCGCCAACTCGCTTAAACATACACGCGTGCAGGATCCCTTGACGCTGCGCTGCTATCGTTGACACGCGCTGAACGCTGTACGCGTTTGGCATTGTATTTTCAGAATTCCATGATGATCACAGTGCCACAGTTCGACGGTTGCGAGGTAAGCACAAACGTTGTCCAGGTTAATACTAGGGTTATTTCACAACAGAGACAGGTGACCGATTGGATTTGCAAACAATCACAATTTTTTTTAGACTTGATGAGAGTAGTAAATTGATGAGATGAAAATTATAGTAGTTTCGATCATATTGCGCCAAATTCACGTGTAAGGTGCGTGAGGATACCGTACGGGGGTTAGAGCATATATTGGACGAAATCCGTTCAGAATGACTGAAAAAATTCAACGAAAATGTGATCGGTTGCTATGATTTATGATAATTTACCATTTGTTTCTAAGCGTTACTACGCGGCGCGTATGGTGGTGCGTTGCGAAGGGTGGTTACGCGTGAGACGCATTTGTTTGTACGCGTTACTAAAGCGGCGCGTATGCGTGGAGCTGTGCGACGGGTGGGTAAGCGTGCCAAACGGGCGATTACGGTAAGACGCTATATGAGGGATTGTCAGTTGGTGGGTGGGGTCCTCGTTGTGCCATGAGATGGCCCTAAGTGTACTTTTCACAGCCATGGACTAGAACAATCAGAATGACAAAAAAAGTGCGGGTAGACTTTCTGCTACCCTGGCACTTTTTTCGCTAGAGGGCGTTTTCAAAATGGGCGGCAAAATTGCCATTAAACGCCATATAACGACGTTCGTTTTCATAGCCACAATATTGGGGGGAATGAAATGTCCAGTTTTGTAGTGTTTTCCTATATTGTTTGATGGCCAAATGTATAGAGCGGTCACACTGCACAAACGTAAATGTATCCTCATTGATGGGCGCTTGTCATAAATGGACCCCCCGCAAATTGCAATTTAAACCTTATACATGTTTTACTTTGCCAAAAATGGGTGAATGATGAAATGAAATGGGCATGGTTTCAGTTTTTTGCATATTTATTGAATGGGGTGCAAATGTTATAGAGAGGCAGTTTCAAATCACCAATCAAATGTATTTCATTGAGGGCGCTTCAAAAGGCCACCAAATGCGATTTAACACCTTATAATGATGTTTTAATAGTCATAAAATAAAAAGGGGTTAAAATTAGCCCAAAATTAAAAAAAAAATTTTACTAATTTGTTGATGTCATATGTATAGAGTGCTCCATTCTTTACTAAAAAATATTCGTAATGATGGCACTTATCAAAATGGCTGCCAAATGCATGTAGCATCTAATAATAGTGTTTTTAGCCAAAAAATGGGGTGAGATGGTCCAGTTTTTCAGTGTTTTGCTTATATTTAGGGATGTCAAATGTATAGACCGGTCCATTTCACCACTTAAATGTCTGACTAAGGGGGGGGGGGCAATTTAAAAGTGGCCGCCAATGCGATTTAACACCTTTATAATGATGTTTTTTATAGCCAAAAAAGCGGGTTTGCTGAAATGGCCCCAGTTTTTCAGGGTTTCCCTAATGTTGATTTTCCCCGATTATGTGTTGAGTTAATTTATTCAGTACTAACAAATTTCGGTTCATGTTGCTCTTTTTTTCCTTTCCAGTTAATTTTATTGATGTTAATGATTTTCTTAGTTATGTTTAGTGTCATGGATTAGATGATTTATTTCAGTACTATGCTGTTATTGGTGATATTAAATGTAAGTGATGATAGGGTTTGCACTTAGGCCCGTGCCACCTCGACCGACGAAGCTAAATGGATTGTGACGATTTCCTGATCGAAGGCCGTAATAGTAATTGACAATCGCGTTGTGAGCGTCTCGTAAAAGGAGAGAAGAGAGAAAATTCCATTATGACTCGTGTGGATATGATGCCAATGTCTGAAAGTTGAAGATAAAATTCGGCCCGCACAACTTGGGGATTTCACAGACACAGCTTTTGGATTATGTTGGAAGTCTGCGTGCAAACTGGGCAAAACAGGCTTGAATAATCTTTTGATTTCTTACAATGAAAATCTGTGAAGGACTCTGAAGTGGAAAACAACATCAAGGGATGCTATCAATTGAATTATCAACAATCAATTCAGGATTATCCCCTTCCTGTAGAGATGAACAGGTTCTGAGCATCAAATGAAGCCCATTATGGCGTTCTAAAATGGTCTATTTATAAAGATACCAACACATTTTAACAATTTTTAAAAGTCTGACTAGACTATTAATTAACCAAAACATTAATTCAGAATATCTGCAGGAGCCAAACCATCCCATCCATGATAGCAAACCAGTTTTGTGGTATGTTCATAAAGCAAACAAAGAAGGAAAATAAGAATAATGGTTACCATAGGGAGCCTTACATTTTGTATCAAAATGATCAACATTTGTCATATTTAGGCATTCATTATGTTACCACCTATCTGCTACAATTGTGTGTCATTCAAATGTAATCCATTGGAATGCACTATCACGTAGTAGATTAATAGCACAAATACATCAGTAAACAAAATACAGGACTGATGATCAGTTGTGATTGGCATGCAATTGACTGCATGCATAGATTGATGAGGAATGATACAAACATCAGCTCTTCTATTCAAGTTAGCTCAGGAAACATCATACTGGAACTTACCAACTTGAATACTTGAGAATGTTTTTCGTAGGTGAAGTTTGAGCTTGGCTTTTTGGAGATTACCTGATGGAGGGGAGAAAAAGTGTCTCGAATTTCTCCTTGTTACTATTGAAGCCCCAGACATGTCCATCTCGACAGGAACGGGTTTGGTTATCTGTATAGGTGATTGTTGTTATTCATTACTTAGTAGCATAACTGACATTATTTTCGATTCAGAGTCCTTCACAGATTGTTATTGTAAAGAATCAAAGCTGTTTTGCAGTTTGACGCACACTGGCACCATATTCTAAGCCTGTCTGTACTGTGAAATCCCAAAGTGCTGCAGAAGTAGTTTGCTTCAGCTTTCAGACAATGGCCATCATGTCCACTGTGTAGGTCGTGTGGATTTTTCTCCTTCTATGAGGACGCTTACAGTGAATGCCAGTATTACTATATTTCCATAAGGAATTGTCACAATCATTGGTTTTGCTTTGTCGAGGTGGCAGCTGACAAAGCGCACAACACCATCAGCACCTAGATTGTAAAGCATCAATAACACCTGTACCGGATAAATTCATTCAAATCCTTAAACGAAAACATTAACTAGAAAATCATAATATAAATAAAAATACTGTAAGAAAAAAGAAAAATAAAACCGCAATTATGTTAGTACTTGATAAAGTAACTCAACAAAATAACGGAGGAAAAAAATCAACAATAGGGAAACACTGAAAAACTGGGCCATTCTCGGATTTTTTGCTATAATACGATGTATATAAGGTGTGAAGCTCATTTGGCAGCCATTTGTTGAAAAAGTGTTCTCCATTAGGAATACATTTAAGTGGTTGAATTGACGCTTTATACTTTTTGCATCCACAATTATGCAAAACACTGAAAAAAATGGGCGAGTTCACCCCATTTTTTGGCTAGTACAAATTGTTATGAGGTGATAAATTGCATTTGGCACAGGCCATTTGAAAAGCACCCTCCATTACGCATACATTTGAAGTATTTGAACGTGACCGCATATAGCTACATATGACATCAACAAATATGGGAAAACGCTGAAAGCTGGGTCATTTTACCCTTTTTATGGCTATTAAAAAACATCCTTATAAGATGTTAAATGCATTTGGCAGCCATTTTGGAAAAGGCCTAAATGAGGATACATGTGATGTTATGTGGTGAATGTGATGCTCTTTACATTTGATATCAAACAAAATATAACAAAACACTGAAAAACCGGGCCCTTCACCATTTTTGGGCTGGCAAAAAACATCATTATGAGGAGTGTTTTACATTGCATTTTGTGGCGGCCATTTGGAAAAGCAATCAATGAGGAATACATTAAGTGGTGAGTGGACCGCTCTATACATTGACATCATACAAATTTAGAAAAACACTACAAAAATGGGCCATTTCACCCATATTGTGGTATGAAAAAGGTTGTTATATGGCGTCAATGGCATTGGCGGCATTTTTGTGAAAAACGCCCTCTAGCGAAAAAAGTGCACAGGGTAGGCAAAATCTCCCTCAATTTTTGTTACGTCTGATGGTCTAGTACACGGCTGTGAAGAGGAGTTAATTAGGGCACATCTCATGCAAACGGGGACCCGCCCACAGCCATGGACTATACGCAAATAACTTACAGGCTCTTATAGTGCAAACGGTGTGTGTGAGGAAAGAAAGAAATGTTATGTTAGTCGCTTGATTGTCGTATGTATTGATACTATACGGGTTACCAACGCCCCAGGGTTTTGGGGAAAGAAAAAAAATTACGGGAAAAATTAGGGGTGAGATTTGACGTGTTAATATTTAGAAAGAAAATAGGAACTATATAGGCTTAAGCTATATGGGATATGCGGACCAACTACGATTGAATCAAAAAAAACGAATACGGGATGTTGTTGTGACGGGGGGGGGGGAGGGCATCTACATGGCGAGAACTTTATATGGGAGAGTTTGAGGGATGTAGTTATGAGAAAAATATGTGGGAAACGGGAACTACAGCTACCCACGGGAGTATACCAATTTTGATTTAACAAGTTCTTCTAAAAAAACTGGCCTCGATGGCTATAGAGAAATATGACCAACTTTTAGGGGGCCTAATGGTAGCATTTATAATATTTTTATTATAAATTACGAATGGTTTATGGTTTAACCTGAATAGACACAGATGATTAACAAAGAATTAGATATTGTTTTTCTGCGTATTTGCATGAAATATTTTCGTTTTGGGAACTGTCCAAAAATATATGTTTATATTATGTGTTTTTAATCATGGCATGGAACTGAACGATTGGGGGTTATCACCACTGGCAAATTAATTGCATTTTCTTCCGTCTAAATCTGTATTCGTTCTATCTGTCACGATGATTACACTGTGTTTTCTAATAAAATAAACAATCAGTAACCGGATCGGTAACAATTTTGTTAGACTAGAAAACTTTTATTCGTGTATTGAAAAGAAGGACAATCGGTAAGCAATTTGTGGATTAGAAACCTTTTATTATGTATGGCATTTTAATTCACCAAACAGAGATCCATTCTTGCAACGGCACCGTTCCACCATTTGTGCTCCAGTCTATAACTGTGTGTCGGAATATCAAACTGGCTTCGCTAGGCCTAAATATTAGCCATTTCCAGCCTGGCGTAAATCGACTAGGGCGTGTACTTTTGAACAATGTGAAATCAAATTTTCTTCTTTTTGTCCGTGAGATATGCATTAGTATTTTGCTCCCGATTCACCATCCCATTATACGAGAACAATGAAGAATGATGAAATTCATGAGAGTGATACTCTTGGGTGTTTTTTTTCAAATTTTTAAAATTTGTTGGAAATAGGCACATTTTTCTCAATGGAAACCAAAAAGTTCTAAAAAAGTGTTGGAAAAATTAGTCAAGTTTCCTCAATCTGAAAGCCAACAAAATGTCCCAAATTTTGCCTTAAAATGTCAAAATTTGGAGGGTGAAAAATGGCAAATTGGGTTAAATTGTCCAAAAATTGCATCTCCGGTAATCTATGGTCTCTTTTTTGGCAAAAAACAAATGGTAAGCTATGGGTCCTACTTCCAAAGTCTTGGAGGCACGTCCCTACCCAAACCAAAGTTGAGAAAAACCCCCCCCCCACCCCAACCGGGGTTTAAATAAAAACCTGGCATGAACCATAGACTGAGTCCCTAGTCCTCCGTTCGCGGCCGCCCCTTTTATTACCCACCAATTCTTTAAGGCATGCTACGGGGACTGAGAAAAATATACGACCAAAACCGGGGAGCACTTTCGCCTCAGATTGAGGCAAAAAGCGGGTTATGCGAAGTAGGGGACGTCTCCCTCATGAATAATAAAAGACGATAATGGGCGCAGCAGGGAGGAGTTTGGCACCAGGGTCATCCTCCTGGGCCTGGCAAAGCATGGGGCGGCATGATTGGCATTGGCCGAAAAGAAAAAGTAAACAAAGCGGAGTACATGAAAGGAGTTGTTTGTCAAGGATGGATGCCGCACCTTGGACGTGTAGTTGGAAACAGCATGTGTAAATGATGAACTGCATGAATGTAGGAGAAGAAAACAAACATCATTCTCTATACTACATAATGTACATTTACATTATAGTCCATGAGTCATGATTCTGATGATACATGATGATAGTCTTTAATCTCTGTCAACTTGAAGGTAAAGAGGTCAAGATGGCGATTGATTGTTCCTCGTCAAATTGGAATTAAATTTTAGCCAGACTAAACTGGCATGTGGGACTAAGGTAAGCTAGGCTTATAAGCCAGGCTAAGAAGGCCAGACTGTAAAGGACTAGGAGTAGCTGGGGCATAGCAAACTACTTGGCTGCTAGTGCTAAGTGTCCTAGCCTAGAGAGTAGGAACACACCCCAAGCACAACCCGTTGCCGATAATAAAGCAAGGGGAATGCTGACAGTGATTACAACTTGATTTTATTAGCTAATGCTACGTGTCCAGCCCAGAGTTGTGTAGTAGGAAACGCACCCAGCACAACCGAGATTCCCGTAATAAAGCAAGGGGAATGAATGACAGTGATTACAACTTGATTTAATTAAGCCTTAAGTAGGACAACTATTCTTTAATTATCTTGCAGTTGTACAGGTGTGTTTCAAACACATGAACAGATGCAAAACACGTGTCTGGGATGTGTTGATCGTGGGTCAGTTCTCTTATGCACATTGTGCATGTATTATGATTGTAGCTTAAGATGTACTATAGGGCCTATAAAAGTAAAAATGGAATTATGATTTTCGGGAGGTGCACTCACGCTCGGCTGCTAGACTATGCAGTATCATGTTTAATTTATTAGATCGATAGGCTAGCCTTAGCTAGCCATGTAGCACTTGCTACGTCTTTAGTTTTACATTTAGAGTTTTAGCAGGCCCTTATTCTGAGAATAGCAGACCAGGGCTAGGAAACGTGCCCTTAGCCTAGGCAAGTGTATGCCAGTAGTATCCGCAGTGATCGGGGTATAGCTAAAGTATAGACCCTAGCCTGGGGTAGAACATAGTTTTAGTTTAAAATTTTTCGAGTCGTAGGCTGCCCCATAGGCCTATGTGAGCCCCAACTCCTAGCGAAATAGTCTAGGATTCATCGCATCAACATGTATACACATGTACAACTACATGCATGCATGACTAAGGCATTATGCCAATGCCTATGCAGCAGGGGAATATTGGGCACGGCATACGTCACGGAGGATGGCACTGCCATTTACAGGTATTGATTTATAGGCCTGGTTATAGGTCCAACCAAAAACAAGCAAAATAGGCCTAGCTGCCTAGAATAGTGATAAATAAAACGCCAAACAAAATGCATATGGGCCTATTACCTAATATGAACATAAGTAGTATCATGCTAGGCCATATAGCTAGGCACTATTGCTGTATGAAAGAAAGCTGGTGTTTTGGTCTTGCCGAAACTTGTTTTGGGCCACATGAACTAGGCTACATAAAAAACAATTATCCGACCATTGCCAGGGTGACCATGTCCAGTTTTAGGGAAGAAGAGGTTTTGAAACATTATTTGTCACAATGTAAAAATTAGCAATGAGCATTCGGCTAAGGTCCGTTCAACTTCCACTGCCACTTGCATTGACTGTGCGGAAATTTAGTTGCAATGTTCCGTCACTTCGCTGCACTCCTAATCAATTTATTGCAGGTCAACCAGGTCACTGCAGGTTACGGGTTGCAGTACGCTGCAGAAACTTGCGGAAATTTGCATACTGCACACTGACTGCACCCCACTGCAGCTGCACATCTCCTGCATCGCCAGTTAAAATAATTTAACTTCGTGCAGGACGCATTGGCGTGCAATACGGCAAGTGATTGCAGTGACAATTTTGGAGGCGCCATTGCAGCACTGCACTGCAATGCAGTGAAGTCAGAACGGACCTTAATAATAATAAATATCTGCATAAATAAATCCTGTGTTATAAATAACTGCATCAATAAGCTAAATAACTGATATCAATATATAAATAACTGCAATAACACTGATATAACTTGATAAAACTAAAAACACAAAACTAGCAGTTTTAACAGAGAAAGTAATGAACACACACACATACACATGAACACAGAATAAATTTAATTATCAAATAAATAAAAACGGCTATCAGAGATACAGCGAACAAGATTGGAATGTAACATTCCAATTATGTCTCTAAAAAAAAACAAACAAACAACAAACACAAACGACAAAACCCCATGTAAACTGAGCTTCACAACAACAAAAACTTCATCCAGCTCATTGATAGCGTAAAGTTACCGCTAATTAATGCGCGCAACGTCTGTTACTACCAGGGAACAACAATCATGGAAGTGACTGTGGCGGTCTGCCGATTCACGTAAATCAATTTACGTTTATTCATTCACACTCGTTTGGAGGCTTCGCGGTTGGGAATATTAAAATTGCTTCGACAAGCTAAGGGACATAACAACGGCCCCATAATGCAATGGGCACACAGCAACCAGGTATGCCAGGTCCGATCACGTGGCAGAGGGCATACCAGTAGCGTAATCAAATAAGTTTCCGCTATCGTCCAATGCCAGCGCTCTGGGCTGTCACCAATTTGATGACAGTCCACTGTCAGGGGGCCTGTTAATACGCGAGCGCAACAGTCCTACGCAGTAAGTGGTGAATTATTATTAGCCACAGAGCGGCTCCATTCGAAAAAAACGTATTTTTTTCAGTCGTCACCATTAGCACCCTCGCAGGGGCCGTGCATATATGTTGAAGCGACGGAAGGATTTCAGTCTGCATGAACACACGAGCGTATAAAGGCGGGGGTGGTACAAAATGACACACAGCAAAACATCGTCTGGCATTGGTCTGGACGCGTTTGGACGCGTCATGCGGCCTCATGCAATACGGGGGTGAGGGTGTCGGTGGTAGCGAGGCGCACGGGTAATTCCCGTCATAGCAACGTTTGCGGCGTAGCTCTATCTGCACAGTTTGAAGGGTGGGTACTAGGCGAAAGGTAAAACACAACCCCCAACTTAACTTTGAGAAAAAAATGTAGTTACATTTTAAAAAATCTCCGAATTCCTAACATCTGTGAATCAAATCATAGAAAAACATAACTGTACAGAAATGGAATAAAATAAGAATTTAATACTTCTACAGTCATATTTTATTTCTTAGACCTCTAAAGAAGGACTTCGTTTCGCTCGACTATAATATCCTCGATGGTTCGCATCGAGGCAGAAAAAGTACACGGAAACTAACGGGAATTAAATATTGAAGTTTTACTTATTTAAAAAAATACGAGCAAAAAATAAAATATACGGAAAAATGATACAGGATAGAAATATTCAGTGAGTTTCCTTAGTAAATCGGTATAACTGTTTGAGCTATAGGAAATGATAGGTACGGGAATTGGAGGTATTAAGGTGTCAAAATACAAAATTGCGAATCAGGGAGTCTAAAGTTCAGGGATACGGGGTTGGTTGCATGCCAGTCTCGCAATGCATAGTGTGTCACTTATTCAGTGATCGCTCAGTTTCAGTGATCGCTCCGGTTTCACTCACCTAGCGGGAGCCCGCGCGAAGCGGGGGGCCTCCCGCTAGTCTGCCATACTATAATTTGGCTAATGTGTATGTATGTGTGTAGTAGGTAGCAAAGGCTCCGCCAGGGTTCGTATCCATATTGCGCCAAAATTCCGTGTAAGGTGCGTGAGGATACCGTACGGGTTAGCGCAAATATTTGGACGAAATCCGTTCAGAAATGCACTGAAAAAATCAACGAAAATTGTGATCGGTTGCCATGATAAATTACCATTGTTTGTACGCGTTACTAGATCGGCGAGTATGCGGGGTGCTTTGCGACGGGGTGGTTATGCGTGACAACGGGCGATTACGCGTAAGACCGCTATATGCGGTACGCAAGTAACAGGTGCCTTACAGTTGCAAACGGGAGTGGGGAGAAAGAAAGAAGAAATGGTTTAAGAAAACACGCCATGTATTTTCGCTTTGGTTGGTCGTTACCCCCCGGAGTTTTGAGAAGAAAAAATTAAATATACGGAAAATTACGGGATGAAATATTGACATATAATATTTCGAAAAATAGGTCTAACTATAGGCGATGGCTGCAAACTTCGAGGAAATAAAAATACGAATAGGGATTGCTGTGACGGGAGGGGGGTCATAAACTTATAGGATGGCGAGAACTTTATATGGGAGTTGAGGAGTAGTTATGGAAAAATATGTGGAAAATACGGGAACGACGTGTTATCCCACGGGGAGTACTTTGAGAGAATAAAGTACACGGAATTTATCGGGATTAATATTGAAGTTTTATTATTTAAAAAATACGAGCAAAAAAAAATTTGCGACTGCGGGGAGTATAAAGTTAGGTGAGGGGTTTGTTTACGGTGGTCTTTGCAATTAGTGTTTCACTTCTTCACGTGATCGCTTCAGTTTAAGTGATCGATCCCGTTTTCACTCACCTAGCGGGAGCCCGCGCGACGCGCGGGCACCCGCTAGGTCTTACTATAACTTTTGCTAATGTGTGTGGTGTATGTATGTGTGGTATGATGTTCGCAAAAGGATTCCGCAGTTTCGACCATATTGCGGCCACCATTCGCGTGAAAGGTACATGAGAACACCGGACGGGTTAACCCCATTATTTGGACAATCCGTTCAGAAAGGGCTGAAAAATCAACGAAAAAGTGACCGGTTGCTATGAAAAATTACCATTAGTTATAAGCGTTAATAAGCGGCGTGTATGCGTGGAGCTTTGCGAAGGGTGGTTACGCGTGGCAACGGGCGATACGCGTAAGAGCTGTATGCGGTACGCCAAATAACAGGTTCTTAGTGCATACTGTTGGGGAAAAAAGAAATCGTCAAGAACCCGTCATGTTCT
>JAMKCH010034065.1:0-28372 GCA_023653785.1 Ophioderma brevispina | reverse complement strand
CTGTTGACATTTACTTTTTGAGATATTTTGCATATGTACTTATATTGTGATGATTATACTGCACTGTAAAAAATACTGTAAATTTACAGTAAAATCTGGCCGCAATTTGCCAACAATTACCGTAAAATGTACAGTATACTGTAAAATAAAGGTGCATTTTGTGATTTCAGCACTTCTGTTATTCATTGATCACTAAGATATCCTTGAGAAAAGTTATTCCAAAATTTACTGATCGACTATGCGGTTTTGTGTTTATGAGCCCACTTGCTCGTTTCCCACGGTCCATAGGCTATTGTGTTGTAATTTCTGTCCGTTTACGGACAGAAAATACAAAATTGCAATTTCTTAAGTTGCGAACGATTTGAACGTAAGATGGGCACACGTGGATTACTAAGAAGATAAAAAATCCCTAACATTTTTAGGGAAGTCGGGGGGATGAGGCACGTGTCCCATGGCTATTGTGTTAATATCTGTCCGTTTACGGACAAGAAAATACAAAATTGCGAATTTCTTTACAGATGCGTACCGAATTTTGCACGTAAGATTGGGCACACGTGGATTATAAGTAAGAATAAAAATCCCCAGATCTTTAGGTAAGTCGGGGGGACGGGGCTGTGGATCAGGAAATGCCCTTTAATGTAATCAAAACGCTTAAAAAACAATATATTTGCTGAGTTATTACAGAGATTATGAATTTGTGGAGAAGAATAAAAGCCCTGACGAAACACCCCTAACTTAGTAGCTATCCACAATATTTTACATTGCATAGTACTTAAAATTGACAGGTTGTTGATAAATGTAACATCAAATGTAAAATATACAGTAAATTGAATGAAAACCTGTAAAAGCTCTATTTTTTAAGGGTTTGCTTGGCAGAACTGCTGCCAGGATTTTCCTGTCAAATTTACAATATTTTCACCGGTATATTTTAGTATACTTATGGTATAATTGAAAAAAATCATAGTAGTGTATAAAGATGTGGTTACTCATTAAAATTGCCGAATAAAGTCTTCACTTTTAGAGTTTGTCATTATAGGCTGGAAAATTGGGACATCACAAAAATTACAGTATTTTCCTGTTTCCAAATCTACTGCCAAATACTGTAATTTTTAAAGCTTTTTAAGTCTTTCGCCTGTAAATTGCACTGTATTTTTTACGTGGGCACAAATTTAACACATTTGAAAGTGACCTAATTAGTGAATTAATTAAAGAATGTTATCAATACGCTCAAAACGACATATGCGATTCTACATACTGTCCTAGGTTTAATTTCACGTAATTTAATAGGGGTATAATTAACGCTGTTCTAAAACAAAGCTGTTTACGTTTTTCACGTACATATCTATGTGCGCCGTATCTGCCTCGTGCGTGAACATGACTTGTTTCACATACAGATCTATCTGAACGCATTGAAATATAACGGTGAAATTAGAGTCGTATGTGCAAAATACGACTTTTTTGCGTTTCACATACAGACTTATGACTTTGTAGCTTTATATCAGGAATACAATTGCACTTTCAAACTCAGCAAGGTTAAAATTTAAACTTCAGAATGTTTTCTTCATAATGCAACATTAAAAAAAAATTGTAATGTGTAATTCCATAGTACAAACATCAAATCTCCCGGTAGAATTTCAATGGCGATTTTCTCGAAAACGGCATTTCGTCAGATAAGACAGTATGTGATGTGGGCGACGATTTGATAGAAAACAACAGCAACAACAACAACAAAGAAACAAACAACCAGCCAGCACTGAAATTCAAACTTGAGTTACATCAAACGCTATGACAGATGTCAATGTTAACAGAGAACATTTGCTTTATTTGTCAAAGATTATGTTGTCTTAAAATGTTTAATATTAATTTGACAAGGTTATTGAACCAAAATAAAGAGGCAAGGATAAAGAAAGAGACAAGAGAAGAGAAATAAAACAAGCATCTACGTAATTAAGCATGCATTGATTGTGTATTCATCAGTCAAAATTGGAATGACTTAAATTGTGGTGCACTTACGTAATCGCCTTTGTTCTTAAAACCAATGAAGAAAATCAGATGAAATTTGAACAGTATGTGGAGAAAGGGTTAAGCTTTATGAATATAACACAAAATTTCAATTTTTAAAAAATAATTTTGAAATTATAGCACCATCTTGGAGGATTGCATTTTTTTGGCTGTATATATTTTCATGCTAAATCCCTACGGGGAGATGGCAATTGCATTCATGTGTATACCAACAGTCCAGGGATCGATTCCAAGGGGGTTCAGTTTTCTTAATTTCTGCTTTAGTTATTTCGAGGGAACATCAACAAATGTTGTTTAACCAAATGGTATTTTAGTTTTCATTATTTTCAATTGTTTTTACTCTCTTAATTTTTCTTTTGTCATTACCTTTGTAGTATAAACAGGAGTCCCATGGTAAATTTGGGGTTGATAAGGATGTTTTTATTCAGTTGAGCAAACTCCCAAATTCGGCAGTATTGTTCGTCGTCATGTTCATCGGAATATGTAATGGAGCATTACAAGGATATTTCTATTGGCACCTTGACAGCATCGGTAAGGAATCTTAGGCATGTAACTGAATTTTAACTTTTTAACATGGCAAAGCTCGACTAGTGAATTTAACACTTTCTTCCATTTATCACTACCCTGTGTCCTCTCTTAAAATCGAATTTGCAAAACTTTAGCGGAGTTTGTTTTACATTTTACAATTTGTGGATATGCTTCATCCCATTGTACCATAGCCATTGTAATGTAGTCTCTGCCCATTCATAGAGAAATTATACAATTCCGAATTGTTGGCAGAGTACATCTACTTAAAAACATTTAAGTCCAAATTTTAGATGTCCTGAAATTCTCTACTTGTTTTAGATAAAGCAGGATACATTAATGTGCATCACAAAATGACCCTTTTAATCTATCACAAGGCAAACCTAAAGTTGTCAATCTTGTAATATTGAGTTCAGAACATAGAATTTTAGATTATATTCAACGGAGATCATGACATAGCAATAAAAATAGCTTTTCAATCTCGTACTAATTTTCAATGTCTGTTTTTAGTATCTAGTCACAGAAAAGTTAAATGAGTATTACTTTCTCTGACATCTGAATTCCACACCTGCATGCTAAAGTTTAATCTCCTGTAAGTTGCATGGAATTCCTTTGCGATCAAAAACAAAATAGAGTTTTTCATTTATATTTTTCCCTCGTAATACGCGAGTATCTTAATATAAACTTGTCGCGACACCGTTGAAGGCGTTAAGGTATGTAACGTATGAATATGTACTTCATGGGAACAGTTTGACATTTGACATCGGGGTGCATTAAGAATAAGAGGTTGCATGACTTCTTATTTCCCTACCATTTTCTCTTTTTGTTGGCTTATTCGATGGACATGGAGGGTGAACCGGTCCAAGTGGAGGGGTTACGCCATGTCAGGCATGGTGCAGCGACAGCCTTGTATTGTATGACGTTTTCTCGTTGTATTTTGACACATTACCTTGAAATGCATACAATGGAAGTACATATTCTACACAAGTCGTATCTGCGCAGATACGACTATATTGCACTCACATTAGGTCAAAAAGGTATGTTTCCAGTAGGTCACGTGCATTTGAATTTTGGGGCCATTTTAACAGCATTTCGTTGCCTTTTATTTGACTGAGAAAATTTGATTTTTTAAATCAAAGGTACATTATTGTATTGGACCTTATACTGCAAAAAAAAACAACCCAATTTGGATTTTTTTTAAAACTTGGGGGAATGCATTGACGCTATCTTTCAGCAAGTAAGTTCCTTTACGGCTGTTGTTCTAGTTGGAGACTTCAACGTCGATGCACCACATATGCAACCATCTTAAAAATTTAGTGTAGAGGACACAAGACTTTTTAAATTAATTTCTGAAACTTTAGATCCTTTTAATTTAACGCAACTTGTTGACTTTGTCACAAGAAAATATTCTCAAAATGATCTCGATGGTACTCTTATTGACCATCTGTACTCGAATAATATTAATATCGTGAACAGAGTGGCCCCACACTCTGGTATTGTGGGTGGGGATCATGCTGGCATTTATTTTTCTATGAATGTGTCTCCTCCCAAACCGGCTCTTCCTCCGGGTACTTTCTTGCAGTATTCCAAGGCTAATGTTGATGGGCTCAGGCGTGATCTTAGTAGCATTGATTGGAAGAAACTTTTCAGTGGCAAATCCATTAATGCTGCCTGGAGTGTTTTTCGCGATAAGTTTCTCGCCTGCATTCATAAGCATGTGCCTCAAAGGAAGGCTAAGAAAAACCCCAAAAACCTTGGATCACTGTTGATACCATCAATCTTGCCCGGAGGAAGCGCCGGTTGTATAATGCTTCTCGTAAAGCCCCTCAAAATCATGGTAAATGGGAGAAGTATAAGAGATGTAGAAATAAACTCAAATCTATGATCAAAAGCGATTATCATTCTTACCTGAATGACATTCCTGCTGACAACTCAAACAATGGGGCAAATTCTGGTCCTTTGTGCGTGCATCAAGGGCTAAACAATCTACTACATCATTTAATGATGGCGATGCAGTCATTACAGATCCTTGTGAAATTGCCTTTATGGCATTGGATTTCTTCATTTCTTACTAATCGCTTTCAAAGAGTTCAGTTTAGGGGGGCTTCTTCTGGTTGGATTCCTGTTCAATCAGGGTTCCGCAAGGCTCTGTGTTTAAAAGCCTTTTATTGTTTAAATAAATTTTGGGTTTGTTTTTAGATTTGGCCTAGATTAATGTTTTTTTTTCCACATATGCTATGACACCATCCTCTAAGGCCTATGCCGCTCAAAAATAGCCGACATGGACATGATGCAGTCTGATCTTAATAATATTCTATCACTTTTTGGTGTCAGACAACAAAATGCCTCTCAACTCAGATAAATGTTAAAGCACTGAGCCTGAGCAGGAAGAGGGGTGCTAGAGTCTCATATCCTTCCTACAAAATTCAAAACAATACCTTGGATGTTGTGCAATCATTCAAATATTTGGGTGTTATTATTTCTTCAAATTTGAAATGGAGGGGACCATGTTAAATACATTACATCTAGAACCTCGAGGCTTCTTGGATTTATTAGGCGTCTTGTTCGTTGTAATAACGCCGATGTTTTTAGTTAAATTATATACATCTCTTTGTCGTCCTATTTTAGAATATGGCTAAATAAATATTTATATCTTGCCATCGCTTATCCTATTAAGTGTCTGTATGGTTTGTATGATGTCGATCCTTTTAGTTATATCTCCATTAATGCACGCCATTTCATCCATACTAGGCAAGGGACTGACCGTTTTTAAGTGCACTTTTCACGAGGATTCCGGTGTATTTGACAAATTACCATCAGATCTTCAGGACAAAGTCTTAGTTAGCCTTCGATGTGTTTTTGAATAGTGTTAAAAACACCTTACTAGTTCCAGGTGGCAGGTCCAAATATAAAATGTGCTTCTTGTTTGTGTTTCTTCATAAGTGCTAATCTTATGTCTTAAAGGTGCTTGTTCCGATTTTGTCTATTGTGTCTCTACTTGATGCGTGGGAGCCTGACACTTGTGCGCCTGAACCGTTAGGTGCCGTGGGAAACGGACTGGGTTTGGTGCTACGCGCGATAATGCATGGTACGGCGCCCTATTCACTCTGTGCTTAGTATTGATGGTTGACCACTTAGGGCGGTGGTATTTCTTTTTTTTATCTGTTCTGAGAAAGAAAGGATTTCAAAGTGAAATGTCAGTATGTCAAATAAGAAAACGGCCTCCTCTTCATTGATATAAAATTCCAATGCTACTTCCGGTGGGCGGGGGGGGGGGTGGTCCCAGGGGCGATCGGAACGGGCACCTTTAATATTATGTTATGATTATAATTTTATTTTATATATTTTATATGAGGTTTCAGGGCTGTGGATGATGGACCGTCAAAAGCTCATGCATTTGTCCCTGTGTGTGTTGAGTGCCAATAGGTTACCCTCGTTGAGAGTGACCCATGTCATGTTTGTCTTCCTGCCAGGGCACTCAGTGTTTGTCTTTTCTTGTCCTTTTTGAATTGGAAGAGGTTTGGTATATGTCATCATTCCACAACGCCACGGTACCATCATTTTTGATATTGCTAGTTCTTTAAATTATATGTTTTTTTAATATTTGTTGCAATTTGTCAATGTTTAAATCATTATGCTGGCAAATAAATGAAATGAATGAACATGAATGAAGACCAAAATGCCTCAGAGATAAAAATCGTCATTTTAAAACATTACCATTTGGCCCGATTGAGCATTTTTAGGGATATCATTTAAAAAATAAAAAATAAAATTTTAAAAAAAACATCGCAAGAAGGTTTTGGTTACATACTGGACCGCACCAATGTTTTGTTTGCCTAATGTCCATGGTCGTGTTATAGTGCAACAGAGGTTAATCTACGCTTTTAATTAGACCTAGTAAGTTTTATTACCTCGACATTTACCTCGCAAATACCCTTGAAGAATCTTAAATGTATACTTAATCACTTTTGTATTCTTACGACGGATACATTTTTCGGGATGCATATTCATAATGTACGGCATGGTGTGGTCTTCAATTTTTTGTAACAGGTGGTAACGAACAACAATGGGATTATCGTCAGTGTGTCATGCCTATTTCGGAATTCATGTTAGGTCTTTCGACGGAGCAGCAATCAGACAATTCGGAGTCATTTACTTTAATTTCCGTTGATGTTGACATATCTTGTTTCTTTCGTGATGCTATGCTTACTCGACAAATCCGTGGTGGGCCATTCGAGCGAGATACTCCACAGTATGTATACCTGTTTACAATCTATATATAAAGAAATAATTTTTTTGTTGGCGTTATGGGTGCAAGGTGGATATGTTGATAATTTTACTGAATGGACAAGCTGAACCTTTTTCTCCTTAACTAGGGAACCGAATGCTGGGCATGTCATTTTAATCGTTCCACTACCCATATAAATAAAAAAAAATATTATACAAAATACTAACTGCCTGCTAATGAGAGAAATCATGTAAATGTTTACGCCTTTCCGAGGGTAGGCCGACTAGTTGTTTTAGTAACATCATGGTACGCCTTATTTTGGCTTTGAATCTGATCTTGCGTTTTCATGCAGTAAACCCCGTATACGTGCAGTATATCAGTCCATAAATGTGTAATGGTAAAATAACAATTCCGGATCGGGAATTTTTATTACAAGCTGTGATGTTGCTGTCTCCCCTAACGTTCTGTTGAAAGCTTTAAAATGCACTTCTCAAAAGTCACGGAGCGGACCCCAGCCTTGGTAACCCTCGTCCTACCTGAGCCATTTTTTTGTACCAAAACTGCGAGGGGGGGGGGTGGTTAATACACCCCCCCTGTGATTTCGTTATTGACCCCCGATTCCTGTAATTTGGGTACCAAGGATAGCTTAGAGTTTTGCTTTCTTTCCATTGGTACAAATAAGTACTAACAATCCCCATTATGACGTCACCATGACGTCATATTTGAGGAAATACGACATACTGAATATAGGTTGGAATTGATATTCCGCAATTTAGCGACTCAAACACCTATTATAGCTCTAAATGAATGTCCATTATATAAAACTATCATTTTCCCCATCAAGGTAGAGTAAAAAAACCGCATGAAAATCTTATTTTCCTAACCTTTTTGGCGGAAAAATTGAATTTTTTCCACACTGTGTGTGTCTATGAAATGGCAGGTTTTGCTTGCCACATGCAAACTTTAAATGACGTCATTGTGACGTAATGCTAGCATGTTGGTACTCATGTTGGGTATCAATGGAAAGAGGAGGACCATATCTAGCTATTGGTACCAAAATCAGTTTCTGTGATGTTCCTGTGGTTGTGTTTAGGCATGTTGGTACGATCCATCGGAGGGGGGGGGGGGTTGGTTTATCCAACCCCCCCCCCCTATCGATCACTTTGGGATCACCCTGTATCTTACCTATACCCGGTGGAGTTTTGTTTGTTGGATTAAAAGGAGCGTAACATGACAAATTGACAATTACAATATACATTAAATCCCATATTTGGCACCAAAAAGGGGTTTAGCAAAGCCGGGGAAAAAAAACTGAAGGGGTGTGGTAAACCACCCCCGTCGTAGACGAGGTTAAGGGGAAATTGCTCCTAGTCTAACATAAAAATAACGCTACCTCACTTTTTGGCGGTTGATCTTCAGATTTCCTCTAGGGACGTTGGGATATAAGTACATCGATTTGCGCTCAAGAGATGTAACTTTCCGTAAATTTCCAGATTTCCGGCCATAAATAAAATCCGGAAATGTAAAAAAAATATTTTTTTATTTTCAATGTCTGAGATCAAGTGTGTTAATGATAAAGGTAGTACCAAGTTATTTGGGTAACGGGGTCTGTACCTCAAAATCGCGTAAGAAATTTCATTCCCCAGAGCTTCACCGGGTGCTCAACGCTAAAATTTGGTCTTCACGTCGGTTCAAATTTGGATTTTCAGGAGATGGGACCTACCCTCTCTTTTGTACATCTCTGTAAGCTAAGCTAGTTCAACGCAGTGATGACTATTTGACAGACTTATGTATGTGCAAAAACAATTTGTTACCAATGAGGGCACCATCCTCTTATCGGACTTTAATAGGGTGGTCAAGTATGAGTTTTATGCAACAATCACCTTTTTGTACAACTTAAGAGCGCCCTTTCCACCATTCTAAACGAAGTCCTGTATGTCCATAATTCGGCATTTACACAGTAATAGTTACCTAGATTTGTAAAGCTATCCGATATCCTACACCACACGCTCGCCAGTTCGTTCTTTTTAGTAATTCAACCCACTGTGTCAGCCAGAGGAAAACTTTTTGGACACGTCGATTAGTTGGGAGAGGAGGCATTAAAAGAAAAACATGTGGCGCGATTCAAACCTGTTTCATGAGAACTAAGCTCCGAATCCGATAATGTGGGCCTTTCATTTTTTCCAAAACGCGGTCGCTCAAAAGTCACTAACATTAATTCACCTGTTACATTTAATCCACTAACAAATACGATTATTCAGAATGCCGTCTCATTAAGCGTAGAATTGATTTTCTCTGGTATTAGGGTTCCTGTTTCAATATATTTAGCGTGGATTTTAATTTCCACCCACTGAACGTGCCCCTCATTCAATGCCCATAGCTTCGGAGAATTATAGAGGTGACACGATGGGTTGCTTACCTATAGTCCAATAGCCAACCGAATACATACGCCTGTCCATACTTTTTAAAGGTCTCAAGAAGTGCAAATAGAATGGATTTGGTTTGTGGCAAGTCTACAAGGATGGACCAGAAAGCATTCAATGTTTTGGTTGGTGATGACATCAATTTGGTGGTACAATTGATTTATTTGAGAAACTGCCAGGTGACTGGTGGTAACTCTATTCCTGACACGGACGGTAATCAATAGTTATCCAAATATGTCACTGGGTAGTGTATGGTCGCTTTTTTCTGGCCCTGTTTATTGCATGGAATGTCCAACAAAGTTTTGGAGTATGTTTATCATTTCATTTCTCGGGACCTTTAATGCCAATGCTTGCCAGTTGGGTGCATATGTATACTTTATACGTTATTTAAGGCAAATCACCTTTTAAAAATCAGGTGTTCGCATATTTTATGTGGTCAGTTACCTTGCCTGAAATGATGGAAAGACCTTTAATTGGTTTGTTTTACTGACTAACAAACACTTGAATCTCCTTCACTTATTAATTAGGCTTAACATTCTTACTGACATGGAACACCTCAATATCATACCTGAGCTTGATTGTCCCTGAGGATTTTCGGACTTCATTAGAATCGCTCTGAACGGCCCTTTACATGGGTTGTTAACGCCATCGGCTACCTTCTAAGCGGTTTTTTGATAAACCTGTATGGCTCCTCATTGCTTTTTTTCAAAATCTACGCAGTTGTCTGTGCTTGCACCGCCGTTATATTGATTCTTATATTCAGTAGTACTCAAGTAAAAGTGATAGGACGCAACGCCCATGCCTGCGTACACATACATACAAACAGAGATACTAGTCGTGTCCACACGTGTAGTTATATATTACCGGTATTAACTAATGTCCGACGGAATTAAACAAAAACAAATCCACTAATTCCCCTCACGCCTATTGTACCCCATTGTAATCGTCTCCACATCTTCGATCCGGGTGTAGAAGTACCTTGTCCGGCGTACTCATAGTCCGGGTAACCATGTTTAACACGGGCAGTCGATTCAGTTGACTCTTTTTACGCAACATTAGTTATCATCACGCTTTAATTTCCGTTATCGTCTAGGAGCCCCGGACTATGGCTCCCACCGGACTATACTGCATTTCACACCCTGATCTAAATTGATCGTTGTATGTTGGCTTAAATTTGCCGAGGTGTGTACGCGCGGTCTTGGGTTAACGCTAAATCGGAACGGACCTAACTTGGCTTACGTCCGACGATATTAATGCCGAAGAGAGCAGGGTTTAAGATCCGGTCGTACTCTTGACAACGCGGTTATTAGTACAGGTACGTGTGGACGCGTTCTATCCGAACTAACGGTGGCATTTTCTTCTTTTCTGCAATAAAAACCGGAAAGCCGGGTGGGTGTTAGGTTCTGGGTTGGTCGAAGTGGGCAACTCTGGCACCCTTGGAACAAAAATCGGGGAGACTTTTGAAGCAAGGGAGAAAAAGGAAGGAAAGGGGAAAGAATACAACAGGAGAGCCAGGAGAATTGGGGTTGTGATGTTGATTATTTCAGCATGCGAGGCTTACAACACCGTCTCATTTTGAAGCGTTTCCCAAATCGTACATTATTGTTTCCAAACTCCTGGATACGCCACTTCGATTCGGGGGAAGTCTATCTTTGCCATCCAGGTTGCAAGGGAGACATCACCGGTCCTTGCCCAAGACTTGATTAGAGGTTCATAATTACGCGTTTACGCCCCTGATGGAAGCCCAGCTCCTCATTCTGCATTTTTTCGAGCACTGATCTCTAATACTGGATAGCCGTCTCGCACAGTCAATTGAATAGTCGGCGACTGAAACAACCGGAGCTTCCTTCCCCACGCCCATTTTTGGCGGGCCAAGACATGAGAGGTCATCGTACTGATTCAGTACTGCAAAATCAATGCAACTTGGTGAATCTTTCTTGTTTTTGAAAGAAAAATCTTAATATTTATTAAAATTGTGTGGTATTAGTCATCGACAAATTAGCCACAGTCCTGTTCTGCGTATAATTCCGCAATTGGCGCGAATAAACACCTTTAATTCTGGGATTACATTACTTGTGAAGCATATTGAAGTGCAATTTGTGCAGTTAACAAATATTATGTGATGAGGTTGAATATACAATAAATGTCTGGCAAAAGAAAAAATTGTGTTATAATTATTGTGTGAATATTTTACAGGCACTAAAGCTTAACAATACGTGCATTTTTACGTATTTTAGGGCAAACCGAATCTTCCTGTTGCATCGAAATGCTTCAGCGATTTCACTTAGTAAATTTTCCCCTCCCCTCCCCCCTCCCCTCCCCATACCCTCTCTACCTCCCCTCCCCTTTCTCCTCCACTTCCCGCCACCCTTCCCCACTCCCCTCTACCGTCCCCTCCCTCTTCCCCCTCTATTTATTTTCACATTCCCCCCTCCCCTCCCGCCTCACCCCTCCTCCTCTCCTCTCTTCTCCTTCCCTTCCCTTCCCCTCCTATTCTTCCCCTCCCTACCCCTCCCCTCCTTAGCAATCTCCCTCCCTTTCCCCTCCTTCCCTTCCCTTGTTTTTCCCTTTCCCTTCTCATTCCCTTCTCCCTCTTCCTCTTCCCTTCTTTCCTTCCTTTCTTTGTATTTTATTTATTTATTCATAATAATAAAGGCGGAAATTTATTCCTTTAGTCATTCATAATTCTTCCTCATGCAGTTTATATTTAGATGCATTTATCTTATGTTATAAATTCTCTGTGCGACTATTCACTTATTTATTTATTATTTCACATTTCCCTCATTTTGTGTTTGCAATTGCATTTTTCATAAAGTTCTCCTTATATTTCACAGATATTTTCGCAGGTTATTATTTGCTATGTTTTATGCACGCTTGAGTTCGCCCCCCATTCCCCTCCTCATATCCCCTCCCCTCATTCCCCTCCACCCCATCCCTCACCTGCCCGGCTCCCATCGCCATTCCCCCTTCCTCAATCCCCTCCCCAATTCCCCCTTTCCCCCCTCACCATTCCCCCCCTCCCTTTTCCCTCTTCCCCTCCCATTCCCTCCCCCTTCCCTCCTCTTCCCCCTCCCTTCCATTCCCCTCCCATCTCCCCCCTCCCTTCCCTCCCTCCCTCAATCCTCCCCCCCTTCCCCTTGTCCCCTCACCCTCCCTCCTCCCCTTCCCCTCCTCCTCTCTTTCCCCCCCCACTCCCCATTCCCACTATCCTCCCTCACTCTCCCTCTCCCTCCCTTTTCCCTCGTCCCTCACCTTTCCATTAATTGCCATTTAATTTATGGTGTTTTAGGTTCCTGTGCATTGATAAACATATTATCGATAAGTAACGATTTTTCACATGTTCCTTTCAATTTTAATAATCCATTATTCTAACTGCTTTGGGTGAAAGTTTAATATTCTAACTCCGAAGCCATTGCCATTGACCGACTTAACGGTCCAGCTATTCCCGTTTAGCTTATCGGCCTTAAAGTTGGCTCGGATCTAATGCGCCTCCACACTACCAAATTTACGTCCGATAGTAATACCGAGAGGATTTAAATCCGTCAGTGGCGCGTCCCACACGGCAAACTTTAAGTCCGACGTTAATACCGATCAGAGTTAATCGTATTTTAAAGTGGAACGGGCTTAAAGTATCCGAACCGTTTGGACACGACCGCACTACAACTCAAGCAAGAATATTATTGGCGTTATTGATTGTTCAACCTTGCCAATTATTTAGGGCTATAACAAGGAGGGCGAACTAGAAGCTTGGAGAGGGAGAAAATTATAGGTAATGAGATTATATAATGGGTGAGCAAAATCATATTACAGACAGCCTGCCCGTCAAATTCTCGGAATTTTGCTGGCATTAGTATAATTTAACATAATTAATTTTCGAACCCTTTGTTATCCGCAAAGGAATATCGCTCAAACAATGGACGAACGTTAGCGGAACATGAAATCATTCCCCCTAAGGTCGTAATTAGTGCATATGAAATCCCAATCTTTTCTTAACGTAGAATATATGTTTTTGTATTTGCAGAAAACGTCTTCTAGAATCAAAGACCCAGGGAACGAGGACGAGGAAATCAAAGCTGTTCTACTTCCAAAACAACCACCGAATCCGGTAGCATATGAACAAGCGTATCCACAGTTGGATTATAACGAACACAATGGGCAATTAAAATGAATTTTCATTTATGATAAATTATTTGTGGGTGATAAATAACAAGACAAAGTTGCGAAGCTGGAATTTTCAGTTGCTACCACTGCAACAGAATGACCCCGCAAATGTCTGACCATAGGTATCAATGACATCAGAACCAGGTCATATGCAGGACAACTGCAGGACAACTGCAGGACAACTTTTCCGGTCTATATAGTCGAGGTGACATGTGAAGTCACCTCGGGCAACGAAACAAAGCACTGCCCGACAGCAGGCGTGCCTCACCTGCATGCTTTTGTGCAGGAAATGAGACGATAAACCTACTCCAAATCTTACGGGACATTCCATTCCAATAGACAGGGCCAGAAAAAAGAATACAGTGACATCATCAGTGAAACTATTGATTTTCATTCAGTGTCATGAATAGATTCACACCAGTCACCTGAAATTTTCTATTACTCTCTGAAAAATCAATAGTTTCACTAATGATGTCATCACCAACCCAAATATTGAATGCTTTCTTGTCCCTCCATGTAGACTTGACACAAACCACATCAATTCTATTTGCATTTCCTGGGACCTTTAAAATTGACGCTCGATCAGGTGTGATACCGCTATTGAATGCAGTAGATGTGTGGGCATATTCTTCGCACCTCTAACATGTCAGTAGACCAGGTAGTAACTTGTGTTTGTAAACATTGGTGTCATATCATCTATAATAAGGTAATTGACACGGATGTATTAGTGGTCTCCTTGTTTTCTCTCTCTCAAACCAGCGTGCATGGTCCCCATTCAGGTTCTCACTTTTCAAGGTCGGTACATGACCCTGATTCAAGGTGGATATAAGGTAAAATATCTAAAGAGGTGAAACTGAGATGTCTATAGATGATGTGACATTTGTTTATGTTTATGGCGCCCCCTGTTGGTGTAAGAGAGAAACTGGCAGGCAACAAAAGCACCTATACTTTTGCATGGGAGAGGAATTTGTTTTTTTGCTGTAACTTTTGTTTCGCATTAAATAATACTAACTTTACTATCAAGCCATAATAAGCTAATGCTACCAGCTGCATTGTGGACCAATTAGATCAGGAAAGATTCTGCAAGTAATTTATAACCAGATTTTATGTGTTTTAAAGAACTACTGTAATATTTTGGCCTGCCAGAAAACAAGAGGGCGTCCTGAATGTCAACAAGTGACGTCGTAGGTCACATCATCATGTTTAAAAGTCTGGTTCCGGAAGGTTCATAGAGTGATTGGCATTACACAAGAGTCCAAAACGTTCGCTTATTCTTGAAAAGATTTCCCACTCTCGCTCACGGTAATGTCAACCCGAATCACTTACCCAGTCAAAGCGAAATCAAATATTGTTTGCCTTTTGCAGAACCTGTAAAACAGGCTGGACTTTTATTTTTGTTTAAATCACAAAGGAATAAATACAATCACTACAGACAAAAACGACAAGTAGAGGTAGATACGAAAGAATACAGATCAAAATTTTATCACATAGAGGAAAGAAAAGTCTTACAGTAATATAACCAGGCGAGACCTGATAAGCGAGATCTGAGAGCAAGCAGGGCTGCTCGATATAGGACGAGGGTTGGTACATTTTGTGACCGCACTTTGTCTGCTCCCAGTTGAATTCAGCAGCCTTGACGGAATAAAGTACAGTATCACGTGCACTTTATTCCGTCAAGGCTGCTGAATTCGACTGGGAGCAGACAAAGTGGGTGCAGTAAATGTACCAACCCATAGGACGAGTAACATTGCGGATTGATACTTTCAAATTAAAACAGAGGTAATTGAAGCATGTTATTTTGGTTTCATTTTTGTTTTATTAGTTGTAATGTTAGGTTTCTAGAATTTGAGAAGAACAAAATGGAGATGGAATCGGGGTTTTTATTCTCAAACGTGTAGGAATGTTGTGACCCAATACGTACGAAAACCCATTACGTACAAATTTGTACGTAATGGGCTCAAGTCTCTTATTTTTGGCAAAATTTTATGTTCTCGGCCCAATACGTACGAAAATTAATTTCAGTCTGACAAATGAGGGCGCATCACCAGATCTTGAAAATAAAGTTCTCCCTCCCTTCCAACCGCTCCTCTATTGACTCTGTTTCGACCCCTAACCATTTCTACCCAATAAACCTTCTTCTACAATGGCCTCAATAAAATGCTTCAAAAATTCAACGTATCCGGGCAGAGTGGCCAAAATTGGTCAATTACTTAAATTTCCATATTCGCTCAAAACATGCATTTTTGTTTTATAATACCAACATAAAAATGAGTGAAATGAGTCCTAAAATTGCCTGAAAATAGAATTTGGACGTAGTGGGCCAAGTTCAATTTCTGGCAAAATGTCAGGTTCCCCGGCCCAATACGTACGTGGGGGTGGGGGGGGGGGAGTGGACATATGATACCTCAATCACATCAAACTTTCTTTGTAAATCAAAACACACACCTCAACAAGATTTAGACCAAAAAAATGGTTGATTTTAAGCATTTAAAATGAATTTTTACGTATTGGTAAGAGGTGACCAAAATTGCCTACAATTTCGCAAGTCATAGCTACAAACTTTTCAATGACTTACCTTTTCATAATGGCAAAAATGCATTTTTTACGGTGCTCACATCATCTTAGATACTAATCAAGCATAAAAATAGTTAATGGTATAAATTGCTCACAAACCAATGGACTCTGTACTGTATTGGGCGCCAAGTGTCCATTTCGTGGCTAAGTTTGTCATGGTTCCCAACGGCCCAATATGGACGAAAAATATTTTTTGTCTAAAAATGAGGGCGCACTTACAAAATTAAAACAAAATCCCTAAAGTTGTTTTCATGATTACAGCCCTGAAATCAACTCGGGCCCCATAACCATTGCGGCCCAATTACATACACAAAACCTGTCCTCATTTCAAATTTATATGGGGGGGGGGGGTATTTGGGCGTATTAATATCTAAATTAAATCAAATCTTTCTTTTAAAAAATGACAACCTACCTCAACAGATGTAGACCAAAACATGGTAGAGTTACGTCAGACACACTCAATCACATTGAATTTCTACGTATCGGGCAGAGGTGACCAAATTTCCGACGCATGCTAAGTCTCCGAGGCTCAAACCAAAATTTTGTATTTTTTTTAATTGTCTAATTGCTCAATCGTGCATTATACGTTGCCCACACATTATATTAGATAATAATACCAACATAAACTGAGTGAAGTGGTCATAACTTGCTCAAAAATTGGAATTTTGTTACGTATTGGGCCCAAGTGTCATTTCTTTGGCAAATTACAGGTCCCCGGCCGAATACGTTACTAAAAATATTTTTTGTCTGGACAATGAGGGCGCACTTACAGAACTTTTAAAAGTCTCCAAAAGTTGTTTTCATTTAACTCATCCTTAAACACTTCGGTCTCCATAAACCATGTTCGACCCAAACTTGTCCGTATTTCAACTTGATATGGGGTAGGTGGTATTTGGGGGCCCAAAAATTTATATGGGGGGACTGTTTGGGCCTATGATACCTAATTTAAATCACATGCTTAAGTATAGTCTAAAACAAACATTTTAAATGACTTAAATTGTCATAATTGCTAAAAAAACATGCATTTTTACTTTGCCCAAATCTGTTATAATAATACTAACAATACAAACATAAAAATGAAAGAGATGGTCATAAATTGCTCAAAAGATGGAGGAGGATTGATACGTATTGGGCCACGGTAAATTTTGGCCAAAATTTCAGGTTCACGGCCCGTAAAGTACTAAAAAATATATTTTCTGAAAAAATGTATGGGGCGCACTAGAAAAGTGCGAAAAAAGCGTTTTTCATTGACTCAGCATAAAACCAATTCGCGCCCCATAACCATTTCGAACCACATTTAAAACTTGTCTTATTTCAAATTGATAGGGGGCGGGTGATATTTGTGCCTATGATAATCTAAATAAATCAATCTTCTTTGTAAATCAAAAAAACATACCTCAAAAAGATGTATACATATAAAAATGAGTTTAAGATATCATTTAAAGGCTTCAAATTGAATTGTACGATTGGCCAGAGGTGGCAAAATAGTCCACAATCTTACAGTAAAGGCTAAAACCCAAAATTTCAAAATTATTTTAAAATTGTCATAATTGCTCAAACATGCATTTGTAGGTTGCACATATTGGTATAATTTAAGACAAACACTAAAAATGAGGTGAAATGGTCATAAATTGCTCAATTGGAATTTGTGGCATATTGCCCCAAGTGTCAATTTTTGGCAAAATTCCGGTTACCCGAGCCCAATACGTACGCAAAATATTTTTGTCTGAAACACAACGAAGGGGGCGCACTTACAAAACTTTTAAAAAGTCCCCTTAATAAAACCAGGAAAAGAAATGACGTGCGTACTTATTAAAAAACAACACGTTACGTAAAAAAATATCGAGCTATCATTGCGTCAATTTCAAATAAAGATTAGCCTTGATTGGTGTGTGTTTTATGTTGTGTATCCTGATTTTCTTACATTTTCCTTTCTGACATGGAATGATGTAATTAGATTAATAAATTGTGTATGCTTATTTGGCCACCCATATGCCAAATTTAAATACCAATTTTGCTTGCATAAATGGCAAAAACGATCGAAAAACCCCCTCGATGTGGCATTTGCTTACCAGATGATTTGGGTAAAAATAAGCTCCAGTTATGACGTCACTATGACGTCATGGTGTTAAAACTTGGCATGTTTGTACTTGATTGAAGAAAGACAAAAGGACAAATGTAGCTACACACTGATACAAAACAAAATGTTGTCGTTAATACCAAAAAATCTTGGTCGTGAAAGTGAATGTAGTACAAAAGCCCTTGGTTGGACGAGGGGGTTAACCAATTTTATGCTCCATGTATTGATCCGTAATGTATTTGCCCTGTACAAATGAATGATAACTGTATTGCCAGAAAAACAGCTTAGTAAAAATAGGTATTAAAATCTATCTAACACCCCCTGTTTTTGTAACCATAGTAATTTGGTCCAATTAACTTGAAACACCTACTAGTTAATGTTTCAAGTGTTCATCATGTTGAGGTAAAGTAAACAAAAATGGCCTCTTTTTGGTTGAAAAATTGGCGGTCATGAACATCAATGTTCGCCCCTAATTCAAGGTTTGAATATTATTTTTCGTTCTTTTTCTTTATTGTTGTTAATATTTTGTGTTAGTCTCTGCATTGTGATGAGTTTTATTAAAAATATTCCTGTGGAAATGAGCTTTTCAGAGATGAGGGTCCCTAGGGATCCCCCCCCCCTTGACTACCAACGGCATGCCAAAAGACCTTCTTGACCACTAAGTGTTAAGGCCAAGACACCTAAGAAGACAATTTTGGTGTACAAATGTATGTTCTATCTCGTCAAGGCGTTCAATAAAAAACTAGTCCCAAAACTGTTGCATGTGCCGAACATTTCCCAAGATGGTGAATTTTATTGACCGAACTTGCATTTCCTAATATAAGCCTAGAAGATGATTGTGGTGCCAAATTAAAGATTTTCTGGGCCAAGGAGTTCAACAAACTATTACAAAGTGTTAGTTGACTATAAACGTAATGGAGTTTTCATTAGTAGGTTTCCAAAAACACATAAAAGGCCAAAATCCTTTTACCTCATACTATACCGCACCTAGGATGACGATTTTGTGACAAAGTGTGACATACCTTATTTACTCTATTATGTACTCACCCAAAACCATATATCTGGAATTTCATGGGAATTTTGATATTTTAGGCCTGTACATACTTATGTAGGGTCATTGGGCTGTATTACCTTTAGTAGAAACTATTATTTGTTTCAGATATGTCAATAGTATAAATGCCCCGATTTTGACAAAATTAAATGGTATGGTCATGGTCACGTGCACACCTGTTGATAGCCAATATTTTGGGGTTTTCGTTCATAGGGCCATAAGGCAGTTAGGAAGCTTTTAAGGAGGAGTTAATGGGGATTATGGTGGTATTAATTATCAAGTCTGAGATATATTTTATCGCTGTGTCAAATTAAGACTGACATGCAGTAACTTTACACTCTGGGTCTTGTATATAAATATTGGGCTAAACCTTGGAAAACATGTTGACGATGGCAAATAAACATCACTTTTAAATAATATCCTACATTTGGAATAGTTTATTGAACTTCTTGACCCAGAAACACTCAATTTTACAACCAACAATCGTCTTCTGAGGTTATATCATAACAATTATGTGTTCTTTCTTAACGAGATGTCGGCCATCTGAAAAATAACTGTGTAGATAATTTCCATGACTCAGACCATTCTGGCTCGTAATTGGGCCGGTTACGCTGAAATTTGCCCCCACAAAATGAACCCATTGGGCCCAATACTTACAAATTCCATTATTGAGCACTTTAATGACCATTTCACCCATTTTATGTTTGTCCATAATATTATATATATAGTATAAATCTAGACCTTTCTAAATACCTCCATCCCCATTAAAATTTACATTCCAGCCTTCATTCATCTTCGAGTACCTTTCCTCGATACCCTCACACAGCTCAGAAACGGATCCAGAACAAACTACGCTATATAGTCAAAGCCCACAGATAAACACACATACCTTACCATCTTCCCAATCTTCGTGTGCACCCCCTCACAATTTTCGGCGCGCAAGCCCATAATAGCCATGCCACTGATAGTTCGCAGAATCGTCTCGGCACCGAAAAGAAAGAACGTAATCTCACTTACTCAAAATGTCACTTCTTAACCGTCAATACGATGACAAATTCCTATTGATAAACAAATACCAAAGGCTAAAACAAAACCCCGCAATTCTCTAAAACTGAAATACAAAACCTAAGAAAAGACAGACACAGTCCACTTGTCACCACGGACCACCCCTCCTTCAACAAATCCGCATATTATTTCTCGCCATATACATATCCTACATCAAGATGACAGACTGAACAAATATTCCCGTCTCCACCTATTCTGGCGATTTCGCCGCCCCCGAATTTGCGAAGAACACCTCCCTGTGACAGCCCAACTACGCCCCCTTGACGACAAACAAACACCCGATGTTCAAATGGAACGCAAGTAGGTGCTCCGTCTGTCCATTTATCAATGAATCCTCCAAATTTACCACTCTCCAATACTGGCGCATCCTTCCCCATTACCACAACCTCCACTGTACAACGCCTGGGGTGGTTTATTTGATCACCTGTAAAAAAATGCCACCGTACACATCTGTTCGAAAACTATACCAAACTTTACGTTCACCAAATCCTTATCAACACTTAAAAAGAAAAAATTACCATCGTCGATCACTTCAACTCAAAGACCACAGTGTTTGGACATTCTCTCATGGGCATCGAATAGTTCATCAACACAAATGACACACCTCCGCAAACGTGAATCATCACATGCGGAACTTTCCAAGCTACACAACCCTTACACCCTGTGGTATACATGCCGAATTATAGGCCTACCACTTGCTTCTTTTTTTCATATCCCCCACCGTTCGACCTGAGTCTTTTCTACGTACGTACAACCCTCTTGCGTTTTCCCGCCACTTTGGGTGCTCTCAACGACCATTGCCTTTGCATTATCCATCAACCCTCTCGGATCACAACAACACGCCCACCTCTCGGCCATTCCCCCCCTCTTTCCCTACACATCACCGGTAGCACTTCATTATTTGTTGTTTGTTCTATGTCTAACTACTGGATTTCACTTTATACCCTCGCTTGGCTAGTGTTGTTTTTTTCTCATCTATTCCAATTTTTTTGTATACACCCGAGTTTCTCATGTCGTATTTTTTCTCATGTTTGTCATCTCCATTTTCGGCCCTGAGAACCCTGCGGGCGACAAAGCTTGGCCAGTACAACCGATACTTTAACATCTGTGCTACGTTGCACCCTTTCAATTCTTTCGGCCTATATATCTTGGTACCTATACCAATCCTACGAATAGGGAACCATTGTTGTATTACATACACCCAATCTCTCACACTTACACTTAAAAGACTTACCCTCACTTCCTTTCATTGTCTAGTCGGAACTGTCAGGTTGGGTGCTTGCTGGTTGTGAAGATGGCAGATTGGTGCGAACGGCATCTGCGTAGGATAGTGTTCTGGTTGTTGGGGGCTGTTGCTGTCGTTGCTGCTGCTGCCTTTCTTGTCCAACGGCCTAGACAGTACTGGTTGCTGTTGCAAAAGCAAAAATTCTCATATGTCCTAACATGTAATGGATGTAAAGAACACTACATGTGGCCCAAACTGTGGATCAGCTTTTAATTCTCGAATCAGAGTTCATAAGCAAAAAATAGGGATCCAGTACCCGTCCAAATTAAACTAAGCCAACATATTGACGAGTGTGCACTCAACCACGGGACACTACCAATTCACCGTTTCGCACCCTTTACAAGGTGAAAGAGATGAACAAAAAGAACGTTTAGCGGCGGAAAATCTTCTTATTCTGTATTCAACCTGTTCTTAACATGTGTATTTAATTGTATTACTTTGTATAGTATGGATAGCTAACACGTGTATACAGTTATATGCGTATTTCACTCTCAGGTAACTTATTACGCGGTGGTATCAGGCGTACGCCTAAACGTTTCCGTACGCACACCAACGCAAATACCGTTTCGCGGTTTAATGTTTCCTTTTTTGTAATAAAAGGAGGACCTCTGCACCTGATGATATTATAAATGAACTGCCAGTTGTGCAAGAAAAAATCTCGTTAGCGCTTGGGACTGTCATTTCATGTTTTTTACATTTTATACTATATATAGATATATATATTTATAGATATATATATATCTCACAGGGTTCGTGTACATAGACGGCTCGATCATTGATTCAAAAATTATAAAACTAAGTCGAAAAAACCATTTTTAACTTGTATTATATGAAAGAGAATTGTCACAGAATTACTTGGGGCTGAAAAATTTGAAGATCAAATTCGTCAATGCTTTCAAAATGCAACAAAAACTTGCAATAATGAAAATTGGCTGAAAATACAAGATGGGGCGTGAAGCTATTTGTTTCAGGTGCTCACAAAATAATCATCAGAAGAAAAATAGGAAGACCAAGCCATGGAAGTTAGTTTTATCTGAAAGATAATGGATAAGGATTAATTTAAGACTCCCAAAATGAGGAAAAAATTCGTCTTTGGTTAAGAAATCCTCAAAAATATTTGGAGCAATTATGACAATTGAAGTATTTGTTTAAAAATGTTGTTTTTTTTTTAACTTTTTCCTATTTTAAACCACTTTGTTGCACGTAGCGCGGAAAAAAATTCAAATTTCAAGCATTTATGACTATATCACCTCATCTGGTATGGTCTTCATAAATCATGTTTGAGGTATGAGTGTTCTTGATTTAAAAAGAAAAATTTGATTTAATTAGGTATCAAAGGCCCCCCCCAAATCAACCACAACCAAATAGAAACCCCCCCACCCCCTATCACCCCCTATCAAGTTGAAATACGGACAAAGTTTTATTGGGTCAAATGGTTAGGGGCCCGAAGTGGTTTTAGGCTAGGCAATGGAAACGACTTTGGGGACTTTTTAAAAAGGTCTATCAGTGCGCCCTCAGTGTCCGACCAAATTTTTTTTTGATCCAAAATTTTGCTCCAAAAAATGACCCTTGGCCCACGTTCAAATTTATTGACCATTTCACTCCGTTGTGTTTGTATTATTATAAAATATGATGTGGCCAACGCAAAAATGCATGTTTGAGCAATTATGACAATTAAAGTATTTTTAAATGTTGCGGTTTTAGCCTCCTAGGAAAAACTTAAGTATGTGGACACTTGGTCACCTCTGCCCAATACGTACAAATTCAAATTTCAAGCATTGTATGGCATCTAACTCATCTTTTATGGTCTAAATCTTGTTTGAGGTAGTGTTTTTGATTACAAATAATAAGATTATTTAACTTACGGATAATACGCCCAAATAGCCGCCCCCCCCCCATTCAAGTTTGGAATAGGGACAAAGCTTTAATTGGGTCGAAATGGTTATGGGCCGAAATGTTTTTAGGCTGAGTCAATGAAAAACAATTTTTGGAGACTTTTTTTTGTAAGTGCGCCCCATTTGTCAAAACAAAATATTTGTCGTACGTATTAGGCCGGGGAACCTGAAATTTGCAAAAATTGACACTTGGGCCCATACGTCAAATTCATTTTTTACCATGTATGACCATTTCACTCATTTTTATGTTTGTATTATTAATAATATGTGAGCAACGTAAAAACGCATGTTAAGAGCAATTAAGGAATTTTACAAATTTTTGCTTTAGCGTTATACTTAAAGGGGGATGGACCGATTAAGAGATATGACGTTTTCATCTTAAAAGATTGGCCTTCACTCCAAAAACGCCATTTTTAAAATTTCGCGCCGATATTTAAACCGGTTTATGCGAGAGCTAATACAAACACTATTTTGTGAGCCCATAGAGTACTAAGTAAAATTAATATTGGTCGACCAAGATTAGGACACATTTTCGCTCATAAACTTCCCAACCAAACATCATTTGGCTCGAAGATTTCAAAGGGTAACAATGAGAAAAAAATAGTATTTCTTTGATATCAAAAGGTGACCATTCCGGTAAAATTTGGGGCTTCTGGGGGGACGAGGCTATTAGCGATTCGGGGCCCATGGACCTTTAAGGTGCTTGCTCCGATTTAGTCTATTGTGTTCTACTTGGTATGAGAGCCTGACACTTATAACATACGCCCCATCAAAGTACCGTTGGAAAAAAAAATTGCGATTTTGTGTAGAAGAGACAATTGCATATTGCAAAGCTCTATTTCAATATGTGCTAATATTGATGATACCATTAAAAACGGCCGGTTGTGTGTGTTTAGGCCTTATATCTGGAAATGGAAATGGATTTGAGGGCTCAAATTTCAGGAACGACAATGAGAAAAAAATACGGTCTTTCATCTGATATCAAGTCGATACTACTTCCGGGTAAATCAGGGGGTCCCAAAGAAGCATTTTATGACTAAGTTTAAATAGGGAAAAGGTTGTCTGGACCGAAATGCGTTATGTGTTTAGCTGAATCAATAGAGGAGAGTTTGCAGAGGTAGTGAGAACTTTATTTCAAGATTTGGTGATGCGCCCTCATTGTAAGGACTGAAATTATTGTTCGTTAGTATGGGGGGAAATATAAAATTTTGCCAAAAAGAGGACTTGAGCCCAGTCGTGACAAATTTGTACGTAATGGTTTTTCGTACGTAAAGGGTCACACCATAGAAGAGAACATAGGTCCGGCGTGCACTGGAACTGGCAGTCGTAGCACTGTTAAAGTCGCGGCATAATCTCATCAAAGTTTATCCTAAAGCTAAAAGTTTTTTATAGAAATCGATAGAAAGTATAAACTATGATATTAATTCAAATCATCTCCATTATAGTCTGTAGTGAAAAATGTTCGGACTGATTTAGGTGATCTAATTTTATACGCGCACAGAAAACCGGCTGCAGAGCGGTGCTGGCGAGTGCAAAAGTATTTTGAAATAAGAAAAAGTAAAAAAGATAGTTAGTACTGTAACACGCTTGCCAACAACCATCGATAAAAAGTAGTGGCTAAAAATGGATTGTAAGTTACTGAAAAGCGTAGATTCGAAGAATAGAATGGAAAATGCATTAGTCATTCCTGGAGGAGAAGAATACCAATACGAAAATATACGACAAGCTGTATTCACACAGCTAGTGGGAGGACACATAAAATTTGTGCTTGGATACGATTGTTCATTCAGTCATTCATGCATGTGTTACTTAGTGGGTAAGAGCTCGCTTAGCGCTCGCCCTATCATTCTCACATTGTGAAGTCCATAGCTCTCGTTGTCTGCAACGATTTCCTCAAAGCGTTTGGTATATTCAACAAAATTATTAAAGCACGAATCAAAAGAGGAGATCCCTACAACGACAAATATAAATGTATATTTTAGCGTTCGAGAGAAGCTGGGTCTCAGTCTCCACATGATCATTTTGTAATCAGTAATGGCCAAAAAAGCTTTTGACCTGGGTGAAGATTTTGAAACATACATTCTAAAACATTCAAGCCGCTTCGAACTCGACAAAAGGATGATTTAAAGTTTGTCTCATTACAATTGAACTGGCAATCTTATGTTTTTGTTTAAATCCATGTGTTGGAAGAATACAGTATTAATTCTATACCGTAAACTATCAAAGTTGCTTTTGTTACTTTAAAGGGTAAAAAACTCATAACAACACCTCATCAAATCTGACTTTTGTAATTGGTAGTCTGTAAAAATGTTTGGGTCAACAGGGACCACCACATTTGTTATTTTTCTTCCCTGGAAATATGAAGTCGGTCACCTTTAAGCGGGCACTTGGACATTTTCACAAAAGTATGGCATTCCTATAAATTTGTTTTTTTTTTTTTTTTTTTTTAATCAAAATGATAAGGTATAGCCATGGATAACGTTTAGGAAGATTTATTCGGAGGTGAAAAAACGGATTTGTACACTGCAGAGAATGGGTTAAATGGCCCATTGGTCTCGGTCATTGTTTCGCTACTTTGCATAGAGCCCAGCCACCATTCATTCACGTCATGTTGCGCTTCCCGGCTCCGTTGACCAATGTGCGTCGGCTTTTCTCCCAGGCTTTGGCGTTTTCCGCCACCGTCGTCACCTAGCATCAGATCTGCGTAGGAGAAGGTCATGGTTTTAGTTAATTGTCCAATAAATTGTTTTTCTAAGGAAATTGTCCTTGGCTGAATGATTAAGTCTTTATGGATACTGATCGTAAGACTATTGGCAAGGCTTAGACTGTGTTCCTATCTTCCTTCTGTTTGTTATATTTAGTATATTCGCCATTCTAATGTTTCGAAAGAGTAAAACGGATGAATTAGCAAAATGATCCATTGGACGTATTACCGTTTTCTTGTTTGCGGGGAATATGGCGTGACGCTGATAGGACCCAGATATTTCTTGCCTGATTATTTCGAATCGTCGTTAAGGAGTGGAACTATATGTCAGAAAATCATGGATTTTAGTGTCTTGAGGTTCGGGTACGACGTTGCGTCAGAATAATTTACTCTAATGTGGACAATAAAGTTAAAGTCAATAATTCAGGCTTTGAGTGTTGTATTTTCCATATGAACCTGCGTGCGTATTAAAAGACGAACAAAAGGACGAATTTCAACGCCATTCAGATGGTGTCAGGAGGCCAGCATTCGACGGGTTGAGTACAAATAAAACTAATTAGTTTTGTGTACAGGGATAACTACATTTGGCGAACAAACCTCAAAAGTGGAGCCGTCGATTCTCCAAAGATGCAGGAGTTAACTGGGCGAAATTTTGTGTGACTCGAGCTCCAGAAAATAACTTGTAATGCCGAATGAACAAGCGTCAAAGGAAAAGTTGTCGTTGTGGGGAACTGTCAGTCTGTTGATGATCAAACCAGCCTTGTGGATAATGTGATTGACTTTTTCAGGTTAAAGTCTACATCTAGCAGTTATTCAAGTTTATAGGTGAGGCTGGTTTATTAGGGATTCATCAGAAATACAAGGCGTTAATACGGTCACATGCGAGACAACTGAGGCCAAAGTTATAGTCCACTTCATTTATGTGCAATCACGTCTAGTATTATAAAGAATTTAACTCTAAACGTTGGTCTATAATATGCTCGTCCCCTATGCATTCTCACTTATTGGGTTAGGGACTTTTACTCCTTGCGTAAAGAAGTGCTCATTGTTGTGTCATGTTAATTTCGACCTATAATGACATTTACAATAAACAAGTGGGACGGCATGTTATAGCTGTTTCTGAATAGGCTTACAAAATGAAATTCGTATCAATTGATATTGATAGGTCATCAGATGATACAACAATTGTACCATGTCAATTAGGCGTTGGTTGCGGAATCACAACCGATTTAGTGCAATCTGGATTGGCGCATATAATAGCTTACTCCTCCTCGTTATATTCTCATTTAATGGTCGAGGCCTTATTCACTTAGTTGTTCAGATTCTCTCGTATAGGCCTATTCTGCCATTGTGGCTTATTTAATAGCTCGTCATGGTTTGTAGGCTGTTAATGCCCTATATGGTCAATTTGCACATAACCAGGTGGATCTGCATGATATAATGGGTTGCTAAATTAACTGCAGGCTTAGTAATATATTGTTGTGTGTATCTTTTTTCGAGATCCATGTCATTTGGTTCTGATTCAGTCAACAAGCACTAGGAGTTACAATAGGTTCATCCACCAAGGGATACGGTTCAGGTGGGTGGTACTTGCGCATACATTGGATCAACTGACCTCGTGTAATCTGGGTATCATATCTTTGATACCCAAAAAACCGGGGTGTGTTTTTTGTACTTACATTGGTGAATGAAGTACGAACTGGCCAAGGGAACTGAGATTTTTGCTAGCTCATAGTGAAGTCCTTCAGTTGTGCTTTTTCTTTGTGGCATGCAACCATTGAATTTTTATTTTACATATGGGTTTGTATTCTAAAATTGCAATATGCCTTACAAAATTGCATGTTGGCTTTTCAGTTGGCTCAACCGTGTTAGGGGGTATTAGGGGAAAAAAAACTGTCTCCAAGTCCACGGTATTATAAGTAAAACCAAATTGGGGTGATGGCGGTTGCTTCTTTTTTTGTTTTATTAGGCATCCCGTTTCATTCAAATTCAAATGAAAGGCAGTGTTGCTTTTTTGAACCATTGTGTGATATGTGATCAAAACTTATTATATTTATTTTGTTGGCATTACATTGGTTATAGTCATTTATTGTTTTATTGTCCATACGCTGTTGGCAATAGTGCACACGGCATTTTTGCTGGCGCGTTCACATATGTTTAATTAGTGCATTTTTCAGGGGAAAGTTTATGTATGCATGTATGCAGGCCTATCAAGTGAAAGATATTGATGCTAAACCTTTCCAACCCAATGAATTCGCTCATCAAGGGGAAAACCTAACACAACTACTTATACGCCACACACATACACTTTCCACTTAAAATACTCAACGCAGACACCCACGTGAAGCGAGAAGTGGCA